>JASPKZ010004906.1:0-35562 GCA_030220185.1 Diploptera punctata | reverse complement strand
TATAGAATATCTTCTCATCACACTCTATTTATTATACCCTTCATTGTATCTTACCCTGCTGTTTCTGGAATCCGTTCAAGTACCATTTCTTTTTCATCCTTCTCGCATATTCAAACGGTATGCCTACTACTATTTTTATTTCTTTTTCGTCCTTCTCGCATATTCAAACGGTATGCCTACTACTATTTTTCTTCTACCATTTAATAAATATTTTTCATATAGACCCTACAGTGCTGTAATTTGTCCAATTATCCAATTCTTTTATTTGAATTTTCCTCCTTTCTTCATTATCTTGCCACTCTTCGCAGTAATTTAATTAACTGGACTATTTAACCCATGCCCCAAATGGGAGTCAATGACCAATCACGTTTCAATGAATTTTGTTTTACAACCAATGACAGCCATGTTTCACCTCGGTCTTTATCAATTTCTCTTTATCAGCTTCTGTTTTTGTGATAAAGAATACTCCTCCTTTTTAATATTCTGAACAGGTCAGAGCATTATTTTTCTAAAAAATTGAATATAGTAAATAATTAACAGATTCCTTGATTTTACTGAGATGTTTACTAAAAGTAAATGAATAACCTATAATGTTGATTATCATAATATGCCGTTTGATGTGTTTCATTATTTCTCCACTGAGGTGCATTCTTACAATATTGCGATCCTATTTGGCAATACATAATATGATCAAGTTTCAGTGAATGAACATAACCTCACATTTCTGATTTGTTTTCAAACATCGCCGTTTACATTAAATGTAGGGCTATAAATATTTTAAAATGCCGGTAACTATATTTAAATAATGATTTTTGAGTAAACAGCTTAATTTTATTTAAGTAGTCCTAACAAATGCCACTTTTGATTTCCAAATCCTCTAGATAAATTCACTCACCACTTCGTGACTCATGAATTTATCGAATTTTTGGAAATCACTTGTGACCTTATTTATGATAATTTTTATATTAAAGCATGCTATGCATAGCACCGAGCGAGTTGGTCAGGTGGTTTGTTTGAGATTCATAGTCGGAAGGTTTCAGACAACCTGACCGACATTTGTCCTGGATTTTATGTCAATGCAAATACTGAGTTGCAATTTCAATACCAAGACCCAATTCATCATATTCACCTTTCCATATAGCATTAAAATTAAAATCAATGGACATCAGAAAACGCATGAGAAGCAGAAGAGTAAAAACACTAAGCTTATTGAACAGAACTATACTATATCCGATGTTACGTACATGTTAAATCATATATAAATAAAAGGACAGGTCTTTCACTCCAATCATAGCATTTTAATGTTATGCATTGCAGCTATATTAGGGAATCGTAGGTGCTTTCCACACCGGTGAAAGATAATGGTGATAATGATAGGGATACTGATGATCGGATGATTTTCGGGTACCGTTTGGCCCTAAGCTTCCTGACTTGTCTTACAGGTAAGGAAAACCCCGGTAAAACCTCACCCAGGAGTTCGTCCAAATCGGGAATCGAACTCGGTCCCGCTGCGTGACAAGGCAGCACACTACCTCAAGACCACAGCGGTGGATATAAAGATATAGGGTGTTGCAAGAAGCCCGACAATGTATGTGAGGTAGTATATTGAGATATGTTGATCATTTTTAATAAGGTACTAATGTCCGGAAATGATGTGTTTTCACACTATGACTTGCTCATTTTGTTTTAAGATCAGTGTTAGTTCGTCAAATTTGAAGACTCATTACTTGACAACACTTCACAGGTACGGAACCTGTGATACGTGGCTTCGCAACGGAATGTGGCTGCAAAATGATGGAGTCCCAGCTCACTTCGTTGTCAATATGAAGAGACATTCGGATACCACGTATCCAGATCGATGGATGGCAGGGGGGAATCAGTTTTATGGTCTCCGAGATCACCTGATCTTAGCTCTTTCCACTAATTTTTGTGAGGTGACATGAAGCAGTCTGTTTATCAGACTCCAGTGCAGTCACGTATGGATATTATAACCCGAAACCACGCTGCTGCAGAAATAATTCAAATGAAGCCAGGCGGATTTGAACATGTGCGCCAATCACTAAATCGCTGATGTACACTCTGCAATGAGATGGGGGTGGATATTTCGAAAACTTGATGTGACTGTGAGAGTATTGTCAAGTATTGAGTCTTGAAATCCAACTAACGGAACTCTTGAGAAATTAGCTACTCATAGTGAGAAAACGCATCATTTCCGGACATTGGTACCTTATTAAAAATTATGAACATATTTCAATATACTTCCTCACCTCCGTTGTCAGTATTTTTTGCAACACCTTGTATAATAGTTTTTATTGTACCTGCTATAATTATGAATGTAGGTCTTCTTAACCCCCATCTTTCTATTGCGCACATGTTCTCATCCTCCAAAAAAAAAAAAAAAAAAAAACTTCGTCGTATTTGTATTCGATCTTTGTAATCAAGCTAATAATGCTGAATGAATTAGATCCAGAAACATGGTTAGGTTTTATTTTGACGAAATTAATATTTCCTTTTATCATAAATGGTGTAGGCCTATGTTTTACCCTCCTGTGCTTACTAAAGTGATTTATTTACACATTTAAACTAATGATATTAAACTTCCGTAATAAAATATATAATTACGTATTATACGAGTAACACAAACATATTGTCAGGATTATGTTACAAATGCTAATATAAATAAATTGATGTCTCTGTACAGGCATCCATTATAAATAGTGTACTCATACATGCATAGACCAGTATTTTAATTTGTATAATTTGAAAGCTAACATATGAGAATATGCACGCATACATCTGATAAAGATAATGTTTCATACATGCAGTAACCAAACACATGTGGTATAATGCACAAAGTTTAAATTCTTGAACTACAATAATAAGTATCGGTTATAAGTAGAGCAAGGAATTTTTATGAAATTTCATGTTTTTAATCATTTGTCAGAGAGCGCTGAGACTAAGTATCTTTACATTTTATAATATGTAGAATCAAATAAGTCCAACAAAAAACTTCATATTTCCTAATATCTTGACAAAATGTTAATATTTTAATGAAAATTTCATACTCCTTCATATGTTTCAACTTTCAAATTCCGGTTTTTTTCAGTAAAAGTTCTAGGCAGGATCTTCTCCATAATGCATTCCCTAAAGCGACTTAAACATTTTCTTCCTACAACTCTTAAAAGAATTTTAATCCAAACTTTAGTGATGCCGCATTTTGACTACTCTGACGTTCTACTAACTGACATAAGTGACGGATTGTCGGACAAACTGCAGCGTGTCCATAATATGTGTATCAGATTCATATTTAATGTTCGAAAATACGATCACATTTCTCCATTATTCCACGAATTGTCATGGCTACATCTAAAAGAGAGAAGAAAATCGCACTGTCTAATTCTCCTATTTAAGATCCTACATACCTCGATTCCCAATTATTTATCATCCCGTTTCCAGTATTTATCCTCAAACCATAACTTAAACACAAGATCACAACATAGTTTCTTACTTAATATACCGCAACATAGGACATCACATCACTGCATGTCATATACCATCTCCACTTCTCGCAACTGGAATTCCCTACCACAAGAAATAAGGGGCTGCCGGACATTGGCATCTTTTAAAAGAAATCTAAATTTATATTTGCTCTAAACTCGACTTCATTATTATCCAGTGTAAGATGTATATATTAATTGGTGTTTCCCGTATAATGTATCATATTTATATTATTGTTATTATTATTATTATTATTATCGTATCATTATTGTTATTACCCTATAAAATGTTGTTTGTACATGACATTTACATTGCTACATTTATTGTATCTTTAACTGTTTATAATTAGTATAGTGTATATCTATATTTGTCGAATATTTATTTGTATTTGTGCTGGTTGAGTGGAAGAGAGGGCCTTATGGCCTTAACTCTGCCAGAATAAATAAAGTATTATTATTATTATTATTATTATTATTATTATTATTATTATTATTATTATTATTATTATTATTATTAGGAATTCATTAAAATATTTTTCAAATGAATGCATTTATGTAATTTTTGACAGTGCAATGTAGTAGACAAGTGAAAATTCTTCAGTATCCCTTCTGAACAAGATAGATTTTATAAAAACAAATAATTGGATGAGGAGTCACAGAGCAACTGTGTTAGATGTCGATTTTTATCCTGAACTCCCCAGAACAAGAACATGAGCCTAGACGTATAAATAGAAGAACAATGTTGGAATATTCTGTAGTCAGCTATAATAGCTGTCAGCTCGTTCTTGCTACCTGAGGGCAGTCCTTACTTTGTGAACAGATTACAGCATATTTTAAATGTAGGAAAGACGGCTGCTGCTAAACTTGAAGCAGTGCTTTGTGAAATTAGTAAAGTTCATGTATCTCACCTACATCAAACTATCAAAATATAGCATGATACAAGAGAATTGACAATTGGATTGTTCAAAGCACAATTAGACCAAGACTTCAGACACTATGTTAGACATTTTTCATGAAAAAAATAATAATGTTAAAATAATTCTAACTACATTTCACCATATTTTTAGTTCAATATTAAATGTATCTGTAATTGCAAATAGAGTTCTGAAACAATCCGTAGAATCAATTATGAACTAATAACTTTTAACATCTTGTTTCTCCGCATATGACATATCGGAATGATTTACTTGTATTCGAAATCGTCCAATTTAATGTTATTTTTACATTTGCATATACAGGAATTTAATATCTTCATGCAATGCAAAAATAGCAAGAATCCAAACTACACCTGCTGTAAATTTTGTTAGTGCTATATTTCATTGAAACCTGTTTGTTTTGGTTGCAATGTTTTGTTTTTTGTAATGTTTGGATTTCATAATTAAATATCATTCAATAGATAAATTAATTATATTATATACAACCTCTCAGTTTTGATTTATGAAGGTAAAGTGATTCCACTACAGTCTTGGGAGGACTTTGGGGTAGTGGCATGTTGAAGCTCCCATCTTTCGAGACAATAGGTACGATGTCCGCCGGGTTGTCGGATCTGCCTGATGGCCGCATTTGTGCCCAGAACTTGCATCTAGTACTCACTTCCATTAGGATCTGAGTTGACCCCAGGTCCACAATGCCACCAGAAGGCCTGGTTCAGCTAAAAATCTTGACCATATCGAGCCTCGAACCCACGACTTTCTTGCATGTACCACGTTTCCTTATATATTACGCTATGGCGTGATCCATTAAATTGTTTCAGATCATGAATATGATATTTTATATTGGGTTAGAATTAATGAAAAAGCTAATTAAAATCGAAATACAGTGAACATCTTGATTTATTGAGCTATAAATAAGTTCTGTTTGTCTCATTTATGTGCTGATATGTACACTTGTAAGTTATAGTGCGCCTATGTATATAAATATACTTAACAAGTTTAGGAAATATTAGCTTCATAATATTTTTGATAATATTTTTGTGTCATAATTTTTATATTTTTCATATTTTGTCTTCACGATTTCTTATTTTTGTATAATTTTCTTCATATAATTCCTCGCTCTAGTTAGGCCTATAAGTATCATACTAAAGTATATCTATCCATGATAATTTCATGTGGGATCATGTCGAAACGTCGGAATCAGTGGTCAGAGGCCAATCTTGAATACATGATGCGGAAAACCTAAGAAAACATTCTTAATTCTTTAATTATATATATATATATATATATATATATATAAGAATGTATGTGTGTGTGTGTTTGTACCTGTTAACTATCTAGCAACCACAATTCAGTTTCTTTTATGAGAATATATCAATAAATTAAAACAGTATGGTTGAGTCAATTAATCAGAAAAATCGGATCTCTAGAAGTAAGAGTTCACCTGAAAAAAAAAGAACCATTCCATCGGCCACAGAGTTTTCGGAACCAAACTCAGTATAAAATATCGAAATAACACGAGTAAGGTTTTCTCCAAACATTTGCGAAATCCACCATTAGAAGTGGGGTTTACCGGAATCCTGAATTTAAAAATAGCTGTAGTGTGCTTTGTCCCAATGCAATTCTCTACCATACAATTTAACTATCCCTTAAGTTGACAATTTTATATATGATGCATGGTTTAATTTATTTGTGTTGAATTATACAATATGCAGTAATAACTTACAATTAAGCCTGTACGTGATTTTGTTTTCGCTGCGACACGATACATTTAAATAACTGACAGGAGAAATTAGTGCCTCCCCAATTTAGAGGTTAACAACATATATATTTCATAAACCAGAAAAATTAGATAATTAATTCGACTTGTTAGGGGATTCGCTTAGTTTACGCAGTTCCCATGTGACAGACATTTTATATAACAAAAAAACCTGAGGCATAATAATATCAATGTCTGTATCAGTACTGCATGTATGTTATTCGGATGTATAGAACCTGACATTGACAAACTCATGGACTCGAAACAATATCAAGCATCTAGATAAAAACAATAAAAAGGATGAGTAAATGTATAACTATATATACTTATAAGCCTGCTAGATTATTATTATTATTATTATTATTATTATTATTATTTTATTATTATTCGCTTCACGGGCTAGAAAAATTGCCTGTTCCGCTAACAGTTGTTCTATCTATCTTTTCCCTGGTGTTCCTACATTTCCTTAAACTTCTTGGCTTGTAGTTAAAATGCTGCTTTTGGCAATCTTTCATTCTTTCTACATGTCTAAACCATATATCTCTACATTTTTTGATTTTATTATTCAGTGGATATATATTTAATTCTGTTCTTATATCTTTGTTCTTTATCCGATCCAATCTTATACAACCTTCTGTTCTTCTAAGGAAGTTCATTTCTACGCTTTGTATACTAGTATGTAATTTTTTGTTCATTACCCAAGTTTCGCTTCTATGAAGGAACTGCCAATGTTTTATAAAACTTCAATCTAGTATCTGTTCTTGATTTGTTGTTTAATGTTTTATATATTGTATAAGCTGGACGGATTGTTGTTGTTATTATTATTATTATTATTATATTATTATTATTATTATTATTATTATTATATTATTATGTTAAAAGATTCCGGGCTATGTGTCCACGGCCACATAGCCCGGAATCTTTTAACATTATGATTACCGGCCGTGAAAGCCTGCATTCCACAATTATTATTATTATTATTATTATTTTGACGAATGTCATCATGTAGGTTACAATATTCTTGAATAGAACTAACATGTAGGCCCACAAGTTTATAAGGCAATTTGTATGTTTAATTTAATGCAAGATGCTAGGCGCCACTGAAGTTTGGCACAAATTGACTCTTCTCCTATATAGTCTGCTAGCTCCTTATGCTACTTAGGTAAGACAAACTAGTAGCAAGATTTCGACATCCCTGATTTAAATGCTACTCATTATGTCTCTCATGTCCCAAAACATTTTCTAACCTTGACCTCATAATTAGTCATTGTATAGAGAGATTAATATAGAACCTTTGTCTGCCATTTAATTTCCATATTTATTCTATTATTCACTTGGACCGTGTGTACATTTATTAATATTTCACGTTTTATAATTAAGTATGTAATTTGTATCTATGTACAACTAACTAATACCCGGCGTGCGCTGCTACGCCTAAATAAATGAAAATTATTTTTTTTATGTTTAGTTGAATATAAGTAAGAGGAAAAATAATTATAAATTTATATTTTTTAGGTACCTCGTGATGATTACCCGGCGTTGCCCGGGAATCTACTTATCCCTATCTTCTTAATATAAATGAGCTGAAATACGAAAATTAATGTGTTTTATGTTTAGTTAAATAAGTAGGGGGAAACATTTATATCGTAATTATTTTTCGGTACCCCGTGCTGTTTACCCGGCGTTGTCCGGGAACATGCTCATCCCGATCTTCTTGGCATAAATGTGCTGAAAGACGTAAATTAATATTTACTTCCAGCCCAATTTCAGGACAAACTTTCGTTGTGATTAAAATTAATTGTATCTTTACTTTTTGCTATTAGGTGCCGAAAAGTTTATTCAAAAGGTAATCCAAGTTTAATAAACTGATAACTAACTAACTAACTAACTAACTCACTGGCACTGTCGAACCCGAAGGTTCATGGCCGCGCGGACATAAGCTCTCCATATATCCCTATCCTGAGCTAATGCTTTCCAATCATTCCCTGTATAATCTACTTCCCTCAAATCATAGTTAATGTTGTTCTCCCACCTCATTCTTGGTCTACCAACCGGGCGTTTTCCCTCTAGCTTTCCTACAAGAAGTTTCCATGCACGTCTTTCATTCCCCATACGCGCAACATGTCCTGCCCATCGCAGTCTACGAGACTTAACTGTTCTTATTATATCTGGCTTCCTATACAGATCATGTAGTTCGTTGTTATTTAGTCTTCTCCATTCACCTGTCTGTTCATCTCTCTTTGATCCAAAAATTTTCCTAAGAACTTTATTCTCAAATACTCGTAATCTCCTTTCCTCCCTTAAAGTAAGAGTCCAGGTTTCGCATCCATATAATATAACTGGTAGAATAATAGTTTATATATTTTCAGCTTAACGTTTTTTGAAAGGAGTTGGGACATCAAAAGTCTCTGCAATGCATAATAGCATGCATTTCCAGAATTGAGCCTATGTTTAATTTCTTTTTGCATCTCATTCCTATTTGTGATTATTGTTCCTAGGTATTTGAATTCAGCCACTTCCTCAAAATTTCCCTCATTTGTCATTAGCTGTCCATTTCCATTATATACTGAATTTCTACATGTGACCATATATTTAGTTTTACTGATATTTATTTCCAGTCCTAATTTCTTAGTGTTACTCAATAGTGTGTGCGTGTTGGCCTTTAGTATCTCCTCGCTATCGGCCAGTAGTACTACATCATCAGCATAAACTAACAGCTTATTAATACCATTGAGTTGTAAGCCTTCCTCATTCTCTAAAGATTTAATGGCATGCTCTTAATAAACTGATTATTATTATTATTATTATTATTATTACTATTTTTATCATTATTATTATTTATTGAGTTTTGTTGTGTATTTTAATCTCTTAACTCTTAAATTAGTAATGTATCATCCAGGATATATCAAGTGGTTTGATTCATTTAATATTTTTAAATAAAACCGAAGAAAATGAACTAAAAGAAATTACTTAAATGTATGTAGAATTACACAATATACGTATATTTAATTTTAGGAAGTGATATTTTGAGGTTATTTCAATTAATTTATTTATTTACAGTCTGACCATCTTACCTCGATATTAATGTTGATTTGTTCTTGTACATGCTTCAAAACAACTCTGTTTTATCGTCAGCTTGTCCAGATTGGTTCGAGTTATGTTGCACACCCTGGATATCGATGTCAGCTCCATTCCGTGGTTGGCCAAAAAATACCGACTGAGCGTGACCTTGTTTGGAGGTTCTTTGGCCAACCACAAGATGGAGCTGACATCGACATCCAGGGTGTGCAACATAAATCTAGCCAGTCTGGACAAGCTGACGATAAAACAGAATTGTTTTGAAACATGTACAAGAACAAATCAACATTAATATTGAGGTAAGATGGTCAGACTGTAAATAAATTAATTAATTACACAATATACCTAATATCAACAGGCTTAATCCCTGGATAATGATGATGATGATGATGATGATCTAATATCAACAGTTATTTACGATTTCGTTTCCAGTACGGTCCGCCCCATTTAAATAACTGACACGAGAAATTAGTATCTTGCCAATTTAAGGGTTGACATTACAGTAGATATACTGTATAGACATATCGCTATTTAATTGCAGTGTGGGTTTAGAAACTTAGAATTCAGTGACTTGCTCTTGGGGTGAACCTGCGATTGTGTTTCCAGATAGGCAAAATTGAATTTTGAACTTAGCTTTCAGAGTTATATGCAATAGGCCATGTTACGGTACCTGGTTGAGAGACGAGTTTCCACACATTCATGGAATCACAATGAACATAACTCAAACTTCGCTGTGGTATGTAATATATTGTCCGCGACTCTAATGAAATAATGTCAGTTTTGAATTGTCACCATGTTGTATAATCCATGATATAGTGTGTAATTGTTTAATGTGTAATATAAAATGGCTAATGTGTACATAGTAATGACATCTGACATATAGTACTGTATCTACTTAATATTTACATTTGATTTATACTGTATTTCACTTCGATACTGCAACATATGATGTATTACTCAACTATAATATTATAGAATCCACATATTCCTAGGTATACAGGGTGCTTAATGTTTGGCTTGCAGGATGTAACATAGGATACCTGTTTTATTATTTTACAACAATAAACAAATTTTACTTTTTACTAATTTTAATTTTAAAATGTTACAACAGTATGGAAAAAGCTAGGGAACATGCTATCTAATTCTGTATGAAATTTAGGAAACTTGTTTTGACGTGAATATGTCTTTAAATTTGCGGTCACGGTGAGAGGTAATTCAGAAAACTGGTGATAAAAAAGTCGGGGAATACAGTTTGAAGTTGCAGCTTTTCATCTACATCAAAAATTTAATTACACCATTCGATAGATAAGGGATCAAAGAATATGTTACATTGAGTTTGGACTGTGACGCATCGCGCGCGGCGGAGAAGGAAGCACCGCCATTTTGACGTCGTTTTGCTGCGTCACATAATTTTCGTTTAATATAAATTTTGACTCGGAGTCGTTCGTTTAAGTTTCAGTCGTCAGCTCTCGTCAAAATCTATCGATTTCGTATATAACCCATTAATGTTAAATAGTTACAGTGAATATATATGGTGTTAAAGTAAACAATTAAATAAATAATACATTATCGGCTTATGCTCGTCAAAAAGCCAAATTAAAATATAGAGATCATATACGGTTGGAGAGCGCTTCTCAGGAGCAATCCAGTGGTACGCATAAAACACTATATGGCACAGTGAAGCGGTGTCGGGAACGTAAAAAAAATGAATGCGTCCGAGCAGATCAACGAAGGCGCCAGAACATATTTCTGCAGTTGGGGTGGCCGAGCCTATGCAAGTGGATGATGTAACCGCTTCTGTGTCAACGCCGAACGACTTCTTAGTGTTAAAAAATGATGATAGTATACGTATGATACGCCCAATGAAAATATTATCCGTTACGTACAGGTATTCAAGTAAAACACACGGTCATGTATACGACACAGCCACATCCCGATTTTTTTTTAAGATTAGTTAGTTTCTTTATTCAAAACGTTCTCTAACAGCTCAGGTCATTAAGTTACAATTCCAATTTGGGCGTGAAAGGACCGACTAATTTGTTCACAGGCTTGAGCTTCTTTTACGTGTCATAAATATTCGATACAGGAACCACGGCTTTACTTGCCATCCAAATGAAGCTATGCTCAGAATTTTAAATCTCATAATTTTTTTTCGTCCTAGGTCGGTTTTTTATGTGAATCTTGGAAACAGAGATGTCCATGGTAGTTACTAGTTCACCAGGACCGACTGGTTAAAGAATTGTTGAAAAATTTATACCGAATATCTTTTATCATCATCATCATCATCATCACTCCAGGGATTAGGCAATTGCCCGTTCCGACTTCATAATTCATCAGCACAACGTCTTCTAGGTCTTCCAACATCACGTCTTCCTCTTGCTTGATAATTTCTTGCTAACAATGGATATCTCTCCTTACTCATTCCATCCATGTGATCAATCCATTTCTGTCTGTAATTTGTGACTTTATACAATAAAGGCTGTACCTTCAATTCTTCTCTTATATCCTCATTTCTTATTCTATCAAGTCTTGTACATCCTTTTACTTGTATTTTATTAATTAACCTATTTCACAGTAAACGGGTTAAAAGTTCTCTCCAATCAGGCTTTCGTAATGCGCATTGTTATTACATACATTTAAACATTCAGCTTGATATTGTTTGTTTCTGTTTAGTCCCACGTCGTAGGCGAGTGGTTAAGGCAAGATGCCGTGGCGCAGAGTCCAGACTTGCGCTGGTTCGAGTCCCCATGCGGGAAGAAATTTTCTCATGAAATTTCGGTCAGTAAGGTACACAGTGCCCAAGGATTATCGTGAGGGTTTCTGACCTGATATCATCCCTATACTGGCTGGATGATCGCCTACCTCTGTGATTAGCATATGTGGATGTGAGGCCAGCAGCCGGATGATAGGCCAAGGGCCTTCTCGGCCTGTTGCGCCATGGAGTTTTGGAGTTTTTATAGCACATGTAATAATGATAGTTATCCATTCCGATAGTGTACCCAGTTCATGTTCCATATTACATAATAGAGACATTGCCTCTGCTTCTTACACTACAAATTGTGTACCTCATCATCGGTTTTATTTCTACTCGTTTTCATTCGCTATCCTCCCACCATAAATTAAACACACGATCAAGAGAAAATTTAACTCTAGCTGTTCCTCTACATTGAACATATCACTTCCTCATCCTTCCTTGTATCATCCACCCGACTCTGGAATTCTATCCCCTCGTATGCCAAGGAGTGCCCGACTCGAAACAGTTTAAAAAGAAACTCACTTCATATTTCCTTATACAATATAATATATAACCGTGTTCTATGTATACCTTTGTTATTCCTTTATTTTTTAAACTTTCTTTACCAAGCTATTTTCGTAATCTAACTATAGGTTATTATTTTTGTTATATTGTTATTATTTTTGTTATATTATTATTATTTTATTATTGTTATTTTTCTTTCTTTCCCTTGTCGAATTTATATTGTGTAGTCTATAATTATCTATTATGTATCATTTATCTTAATTCTTATTGTATGTATAATTTTACCCTGGTGAAGTGCATGAGAAGACCTTACGGTCTTAACTCCATCAGGTAAAATAAATAAATAAAATAAAAAATAGAGACTTACTGATTAGACATATTGTAATAGTTTGTGCTCTTCTTGTTTTTGCTCATTTATAAAATTAGTTAATACATTTATTCAATATTGACAATAAGAGAAATTTAGTGTTGAAATGTCTGCAAAGATTTTGGGTAGATGTTCAAAGGTATGCTTATAAATATTATTATGAGTAGGTCATTATAGATATATTTTGTTTTCATACCTGTAAAATATCAGCGTAACTCTCTGGAGTTGAACACACTTGCAATTATTGACAAAGCCCCTAAGAGGCTAATCCTAGCGTCAATTATGACATAGTGTGTAATGCTTCACCGAGTGGACAACTTGACAAGCGTCCGGGGATTTACAAACAATATGTTGAGCTATTAGTAAAATCATTACTCAAACAGTATCTTACTTTATTTTACAAGTGAAGAACATTTTTATATACCGCAAGTCTCAATTTTACTTTAAAAGTAGATCTGGACTTACCTAATACTTACTTCTCTCCCCCTCTCTCTCTCTCTGTCTATTTCTATTTTCATTTTATCATTAGTTTAATATCTGTACATTTGTACAGTTACATTTGTATGCCCTGTTCACTCAGCGTTACATGGACAGGACCTGCAGGGAGAGAATTCACCATTTTTGACCACACAAGAACATGGAAGGCCTCCTTGAAACTAAATTCCGGTCCACTCCCAGACAACACGAATATTTACGGACATGCCATTTACTGATAAGTAAATTTATACTGGATTAAGGAATATATAGTATAGATGTTTACTCGTATAATAACCAGATGGTGTTTACTGACTAGTTTAATTTTCATTAAGAAGCCCTTAGATATTATATTTTATATGTAATTCGGTATTGGTAATGTACTTTGATTATTTCTTAAAGGAGACAAAACCAATTAGCAACAACGAAGGATATAATAAGGGTTAGATAATCACAAAAAATACATGAACAAGTAAAAATACAATGACATTAGCAAATACTTAATTGAATATAATTAATTGTGGATTATTTGAAATTTCACTAGATCCCGGGTTCTAGTGCTTATCATGCTATGATTCCGAGGTTCGCGGAGATCAAACCGGGAGTGTTTTGAATTTAAAAGACGGGAAAGTCCTAAGAAGGATTTCTTCAGGAAGGAAGTAAAATCATAGGTCTTATATCATACATTTACGGAACTTATAGTACATCGAGACTGAAACAGGATGATTCGGGGAAAAAAATTGTCGTCCTTCGGGTGCCTTGATTTCAATTGCGACGTTAATAACCTCAAATGTTAAACATCGTCGCTAAATAGAAGAATATGTCTACGCTGAGTGTAATGTAGCTTTTTTTATTGGATATAGAGTGATATAAAAACTTTAATTACAAGTTGTTGACTTACTGAATGTAAAAGAAACATGATAACTATGAGAGCGTGAACGCAAGGATTCGCGAGACATCCAACGGTATTTATATTATAGGAGTTGAATGAGGAGCAGGAATGGTTTGCGCCCATATGGCCGAAAATAATTCTCTACCACCCCTGAAACCGGGTTTAAACACGGCCCGTCCAGCCCAAATTAAAGTGTTTTCTCCTCGAAATTGTATTTAATAATTAACTTCGAAATATATTGAAATCGTAATCCTGTTTATGTTCCAGATTGAAGCAGATGTCCGGCTCAGTCTGACGAGTGCAGGAAGTGGATGGTGAGTCTGTTATCGGTTATCATATTTATAGAATGCAATTACATTTATTATGAAATAAAATTACAATGTTATAACCTATTAGATGCGTAATGTATGAAAAAGCGTACATAGTTTTTTTCAAAACTTTTACGAATGTGGTAACAATACGGAATTTTCAAAACTAATTTCATAGACAATTTTTCATGGCAGAAATACTATAAAAATTAGGATGAAAATAACATCAATGTTAACAGTTTTAACATTCACTGGTGTCGCGATTGAGGTTATGCATTAAAATGTTTTAAATAATAATATGGTACCTTCTTTATCCGTCAGATTAAAGAGGTACTATACAGGGTGTCCCATTCAAACCTCCCACATTTTAATTAATCATTACTAACAAAGTATGCGAATTATGAAATGAGGCCGCTATTAAACGAAACAGAAACTCAAAGAATTTCCATTGCTACACATTGCCACACACTAAAACATGTGCACCATTAGTAGCACGAACAATTTCAAGTTGTATTCGATTTCGTGCCACATTCTGTCCAACATGTCTATTGGTACTGTTGCAATTGTTGAAGATACGGGTTCGTAAATCATGAAGATCTTGTACTGAAGTCGCGAACACACGGTCTTTTACATACTCCCAGAGGAAGAAGTCCAGTGGAGTGATGTCTGGCGAACGTGGTTTTATGTCATTATTGTCCAACATGCGACAGATGAATTAACTGCAACAATGAAAACAAACATTCTTTGAGTTTCTCTTTCTTTTTATACCAACCTCATTTTATAATTCTGCATACTTTGAGAGTTATGTTATTCAAAATCTGGGAGGTTTGAATGGGACACGGTGTATTATTATTTAAAACATTTTAACATCAATGTTGGCGAATTCCAAAGAATTCCTATGAAATAAACTTTATTATATTATTATTTTATGACGTCATTATATCGGTGAGGTTATTATAGTTCGTTTGTATGTTGACATTACTCTAATATTTAAGGAAAATAGTTTAGTCCATGCAGGAAAGGCGACGTGCCGTTTGTATATTGACATTACTGTAATCCAGACGTAATCATCTCGTTGCTCAAGGGAGCGAGTTCGAATTGTTTTGCTCTTATAAGCGAGAGGCATGTGGTACAAGGAGCAACAGAGGACATTAAGGCAGTGGCGATTCCTAGATATGTGCAAAAGTAATGATGCTATAAGAATTAATTCGAATAATAATAAGACAATATTAATAATATGAGGTAGTCATATCAACCTGCAGGAAGAAGAAGACCCGAACGTCCACTCAAAAGACTTCTGGATGGTGTTTCTCTTGAGGCCGAAACAGGTCAACAAATGGCCTAAATTCGTTAATGTACTATGATGATGATAATATTAATAACAATAAATGCGCAGAAATTCTGATGTCATATGAATCGATTTTAATATTATATTATTATTATTATTATTATTATTATTATTATTATTATTATTATTATCATTATTATTATATCTGCGTTTTGTGTGTAAAGGCGTTACGAGTAAGTCCAAAAAAACGAATTATCATACGGAACATGTTTGAAAAATAAAATTCCATTTTTAATAAAAGTACACTATTGGGCTGAAAACCATTCCACAACGAACACAGATATAGCCTTAAAGTATTACATTTATTTTTCGAAATTATGTAGAGAATATATTATATGCCTATATATTTTGTCATATAATAATTAATATCTAACCGATTGACACTATCTCGAACCCGGAGGATCATGGCCACTCGGAGATGATCTATCTATACATCCCTATCATTAGCTAATGTTTTACAGTTATTCGCTGTATAATTCATCTCCCTCATATGGTTAATGTTATTCTCGCACCTCATTCTTGGTGTACCAACTGGACATTTCCCCTCTGGTTTTCCTACAAGAAGCTTCCGTGCCCCTCTCTCATTCTCCATTCTTGCCATATGTCCTGCCCATCACAGTCTACGAGACTTAACTGTTCGTATTATATCTGGTTTCATATAAAGATCAAGTAACTCACTGTTACATAGTCTTCTCTATTCGCCTGTTTCTTCATTTCTCTTCGGTCCAAAACGTTTCCTAAGACCTTTATTCTAAATTATACGTAATGTTTTATCCTCTCTTAAAGTAATAGCCCATGTTTCGCATGCATATAACTTAATAATAACTGAGAAAATAACAGTTTTATATATTTTAAGTTTAACGAAACGAAGTATGTACCTTATAGGCATTAATTTTATAAATTTATATTATACATTTTACATTGTCCTGAGCTGTTAAATACGTTGTTTAAATAAAAATACTACCTTCTTAACTAACCATATGAATGCACTCAAAAACGTAGCTTGCACAGCCTGCTAGTATACACTATACCCATTGATCATAATATATTATGTGACAGGAATCTTACGCCCTTAAATGTTCATAGACCTCGACCGGGTTTGAGCCCGCATATTAGGGAAACACAGGTGAGCATGTTAACCACTAGTACAGTAAGACCGACCGTGTATTCACGTGTTTTTTTATTCATTGGAGTTTGTTTTTAACTAATATAACATTACGATTAGTGACAAAATGGATCGTGGTAATAAAATTCCAATGTACTACTTTGTTTGACAAGTAGGAAAAACCATGAAAGAAGTTCAGGTTGTAAGTTCCCATATTTGAACAGAAGAAAATCGTTCTGTTACTTATGTTATAAACTACCTTGAAATTTAGACTTAAATCTTTGCTTTGTCCACCGCTGTGGCCTCGAGATAGCGTGCTGCCTTGTCACGCAGCGGGCCCGGGTTCGATCTGCGGTCGGGGCAGTTTTTCTGGGTGAGGTTTTTATCGGGGTTTTTCCTCACCTGTAAGACAAATGTCAGGAAAACTTTAAGGCCCAAACGGTCCCCGAAATCATATGGCCATCATCATCATGATCATCCTTATCATTATCATCATCATCATCCTTCACCGGTGTGGAAAGCTACGGGAAGCTACCACACCTACACAATTCCCTAGTAAAGCTGCAAGCATAGCATGAAAATGCTATGATTGCAGTGAAGGACCTGCCTTCGGGCAGAATTACTATGGATGGATCTTTGCTTTAGAGACTGTGTATGATATCGGTACTGTATTATGATCTTATAGCAGTGCCAATATTTTCTTTATCCAGTTATTATTACTGCTTCAATTCTCGAACTCCTTTCTTCTGTCAAGGCCTAATTAACTTGGTATTACAAGACCATAGAAATTTGAATGTCTTTTCTGTTTGGATTGGTAGTGTTTGTTATGTAACAAACATATGTATTATCCGACCCAGCGGAACATTGCTGCGCTTCGTTTGTGGATGATTTGCGAAATAATGTCATATCATCCCACGTACACTCGCTTCACGTCATGCTCTGCGTTTCAATTAATGTTTGTATGCGGGAATACCAGCAATTATGAACAATGTAAGTGCTTCATTTGCTATTTTTTTTCTGACTATTCATGATTAGTATCTACATCCGTGCAACGTATCAACAGTGCTGCTATGACTGGACTAAGACGTTCATCTATGTCGTATAATAAACTATAGACATATGTAAAATAGAAAAGAAAAATAGAGACTAGCTCAGTACAGAAATAACCTACAAGTAGTCCTGTAGTCTTAAATGGAACACAAGTATTTAAGTTTTGATAGCATTGTGCGATTTGTGACGGCATTTTATGGAGAGTCCCTCGTACTTAGTAGTATTGTATTAAACAATATTCGATTTATGATATAGGGTTTTAAAGTTACTTTAGTACTACATTTCATGTATAAATTGTATACAGAGTGTAACATAACTCAACGGCAAAATTTTAGGAATGAGTTCCTCATATGGAGAGAATAAAAAAAGTGTGTTACGACATTGGTCCGGGAATTGATAATTACAGAGTTATTCGAACTTTTATGAATATTAGTACATGGCGACAAAAAATGCAAGGGACTTACTGGAGCGCTCTGTTCTATCAGATTAACTGTTCAAAGTGACCTCCTTGTGTCTCAATACAGGCATACTCTTCATTTGTGTACATGACAGCAGCCTACAATCAACAGAAAACAGACTGTCAATAACTACTGTAAACCTTAATAACTTAACATTCATAAAAGTTCGAATAACTCTGTAATTATCAATTTTCGGACCCATGTTGTAATACACTTTTTTATTCTCTCCATATGAGGATCGCATTCCTGAAATTTTGCCGTAGAGTTATGTCACACCCTGTATATATATATATACATATACCATCTCTGATTGATATATATATTTTGGTATCAACAAAGTCTCTAAACGGAAACTGGAAAGAAGTAGAAATAGAAAAAGTCGTGATATTGAAAAAGTGTCAACATTTTTTAACGTCCGAGATATTGTGCATTCCTTGCCGAGTTAGAGTGTACCAGTTATTGGAGCTTATTGGAGAGATTTTTGTGGACATATTATATCGATTCCTAGAACCAGTGCAACTGGGAGACCATTACAAGAACTTGTCGATACGTATGGGCCCTATTACACTTACAAAATAATATTTCTGCATGGTTGAAGTATTCATAAAGGCTGTGACGTTAGTTCATGTTTGCATTTTTTGTCCGCAATATTTAATTTAATTCTGATTTTTTCCAGCTAACTGTAGCTTTATAATAGCATTATGTAGGCGGATAAAACATTAAGTATTTTATTGTTGCCTGGTGAGAAGTGCGATCTATATTGACACAAACTGTTACGGTGAGGAGGGCCTACTCAAAGTAGAGGACTGTCATTTGCAAGCTGTGATTTTAATAATAATAATGATGATTATGATGATGATAATAATAATATAATAATGATCAATATCTGGTCTTGAGAATGACAGCTTGGCTGTAGAAACTTGTTGACCATTTTAAACATTTATTGGTGAAATGGGCATATTGACTGTATATATATTTTAATATTGTATCACCAAGAAGATCAATTGTGTATTAAATGATGATAATAATGTCCACTTCTGTGGTCTCGAGGTAGCGTGCTGCCTTGTCACGCGGCGGCCCGAGGTCGATTCCCAGTCGGTACAGGCTCCTGGGTGAGGTTTTTTCGGGGTTTTTCCTCTCCTGTAAGATAAATATCAGGAAGCTTAGGGCCCAATAGTCCCCGAAAATCATCCGGCCATCACCACCAACCTTATCATTATCATCATCCTTCAGCGTTGTGGAAAGCAATGGAAAGCTACCACACCTATAATTCTCTAGTAAAGCTGCAAAGCATAGCATGAATATTCTATCATTGCAGTGAAAGACCTCCCCTTGGGCAGAATTACTATGGATGGATGATAAGAATGATAATAATTATATTAATGATAATAATAACGATAGTAATAATAATACTAATAAAGTAAGGCAGTACCTATGCTAACATATGCGTGTGAAAAATTTGACATTTAATAGCTGAGATAAAAAGAAATTAGAAGTAGCTGAAATGAAATTCTTATGTTTAGTAGCAGGCTATAGATGGTTAGGTAAGAAATATAATGAAGAAATAAGAACCGAATTAAACATCTACAGTGTTACAGATATAATTAAAAATTCAAGATCTAAGTGGCTCCAACATATAGAAAGAATGACACCTAATAGACTGCCATAAATTTTACTTCACTACCAACCCAAAGGAAGAAGAAATATTGGGCTTCCCATAACTAGCTGGTGATATTCTCTTGATGTGGAAACAGGTCTATGGCCAAATTCCTTTGAACATAGAAGTAAGATAAACATAAAATAATACTAATACTAATAATAATAAAATAATAATCACTTCCAAGGGATTAGGCAATTGCCCGGTTTTCCGAACTTCCAATAATGCATCAGCCCAAAGGTCTTCTAGGTTCTTCCAACAAATCACGTCTTCCTCTTGCTTGATAATTTCTTGCTAACAATGGATATCTCCTCCTTACTCATTCCATCCATGTGATCAATCCATTTCTGTCCTGTAATTCCGTGACCTTATCCCATAAAGGCTGTACTTTCAATTCTTCTCTTATATCCTCATTTCTTATTCTAATCAAGTCTTGTACATCCTTTTTAACTTGTCTTAGGAACCTCATCTCCGCCGTCTGTATTCTCCTTCCCTGTTGTTTTCATTTTTTTTCACTGGAGCCCAAGTTTCACAATCCATACAATATTGTGGAACCCGCCATAACATTATACATTTTTATCTTGGTTTCTTTTCTAATTTTATTTTTGAATGTTCTCTGTATTGTTCCACACACACCGTCTGAAATTTATTTATTTTGGAGTCAATAGCTCTTTCCACATTGTAGCCAACATCACAGCCCAAATATTTGAAACTAGACACCTGTTTCTATAACTTTGATTTTCTAAAATAATTTTGGATCTCACTGGATCTCTGTAATAATAATAATAATAATAATAATAATAATAAATAATAATAATAATAAAAACAGTTTATGGATTTGATTTTCTCTTTTCATTTTTAAAGGGCAACGTCTATGGCTGCTCCCATTACATAGACTAAATGTCATTTCTTCATTTAATCTCCGAATATATATTTAATAATCTGTTCTACAAATTCTTAATGGAAATGCTACAGTGGAATTATTATACGAGTATGTATATGCAATCCAGAGCTCAAACAAAGGACCTTAGGAACAAACACAGCTTCATAAACTTAGGTTTAGGTTCTATAATTAATTATATCAGTAACAACTTAGATGTTAATAAAATAGAATATGTATATAATTTGAAAATAATAATATAGAATACATCAAATAAATGTAAAAAGCTGTTCAACATAATAATATCCCGATATATTCATTAAACGAAATAATGATCTGTATTATAATATTTTTATTCTGTCCACATTGCAGGGTTTGTGAAGGGTATTCACTTATGAGTGACATTTAGCCACGCACGTAAAGTTCGCAAATATTTACTATACATTTTACCTGGTGTTCAGCTCTTTCCCTCGTGTACTTAAGTTCCGAAATCGTACAACTCGCATATGCTTTTTCACAATACGAGTATTTTTCAGTGACTTCGGAGTAAATTTACACCAACATAAGTTCAGGCTATTCACACTTTTAGATGACATGGCAAATATAATAATTGAGTAACATAAAAAAATATATATAATGAATTTCTTATTGTTTCGTTAAAATACACATTACATTTAACTTCACAATACGCACATGTATTCTCAATTTCACGAACATACACAAACATAAAATAAGATCACTCGCGAAGGAATCATTAAGAAAGTTAAAAAATTACTGAGAAGGCAATTCGCAAAAAAAAAAGAAAAAGCAGATAAAGAGGATATTAATTATTTATCTACTACCAGATGTTCCTGTAATCAAATATTAAGTGCTATTCACAAACGTATACAAGTTCGGTATAAACGCCCTGTTGGTAGACCAAGAATGAGATGGGAGAATAACATTAACTATAATTTGAGGGAATTATGGATACGGGGAATGATTGGAAAACATTAGCTCAGGATAGGGATGTATGGAGAGCGTATGTCCGCGCGGCCATGAACCTACGGGTTCGATAGTGCCAGTGAGTTAGTTTAGAGTTATACAAGTTCGGTAAATGATGTCTTATCAATTGTTTAGAACCAAACGTTAAGCCGGATGGAAAGACCGGAAACCATAAAACTATAACATATGCGTATTTTCGAAATATATAAGTGATACAAACAAAACGGATGTCATCGTTGCCATTGGAGGATCAATTTCAATTTTAAGAAACCATATTTACAAAATTTCTACTTTATTGTATGTACTTCAACTTACAATTTGAAATTTTTTAATGTCTACAAAATCTATTTCATCAATTTAAAAAAAAAAAAAAATTGCCTGTATCACTTTGTCTTTGAGACAATCCTCTAATGAGGAAAGTTTGTATATAATAAAAAACACACATCAATACTTAAATATCATTCAGTTTAATTTAAAGGGGTATTATACTATTGTTTATCAGTGTTATGGACTTCTACATTAGACATTTTTAAAACTGGTAGGTATTGAAGGTGTATAGAAACACCGCCGACAACGCGCATATTATGTTTGGGCCGCATAACAAATTGACCATTTTTCAAGAAAGAACCTATTGTATATGGGGAAATTCTTATTTGGGCGCTGTAGTGCGTGGTGCTTCAAAGTTTCATCGGATGCACCTCTTTGACAATAGCGTTAGATGGATGGACGAACTATGATTTAACGTTCCTGCGCACAAGCTACATACCTCCACAGTCCGTGATTCGATTCCTAATTGGGTAGTTTGTGTTGTGTACCAGTGCAGTATAATAACATTGTACGACATGTACCAGCACACATGTGGTGCTTGCATCTGATGAAGATGATAACGTCCGATTGTTTGCTGATGTGTTTCTCAACGTAACATAATAGCTCAGAAGTTCTTCGTTTCTTCTTCCCTCTTCTTCTTTCTCGTCTTCTTCTACTACTTCCTCTTCTTCTTCATCATCACTTCTTTCATTCTCATCCTCTTCTTCATCTTCCTCTTCTTCTCTTCTCTTCTCTTCCCTCCTCTCCTCTTCTTCTCCTCCTCTCTTTCCTCCTCCTCCTCTTCCTTCCTCCTCCTCCTCTTCTTCCTCCTCCTCTCTTCTTCCTCCTCCTCCTCTTCTTCCTCCTCTTCTTCCCCTTCTTCCTCCTCTTCTTCCCCTTCTTCCCTCTTCTTTCCTCTCTTCTCTTCTTCTTTCTTCCTCTTTCTTCTTTCCACTCTCCTTCTTCTGCTTCTTTTTCTCTTCATGTCTCTTCTTCTCTTCTTCTTTCCCTCTTCTTCCCCCTTCTTCTCTCTTCTTCTCTTCTTCCTCCTCCTCCTTCTTCTTCCTCCTCTTCTTTCCTCCTCTTCTTCCTCCTCTTCTTCCTCCTTCTTCCTCTTCTTCTTCCTCTTCTCTTCCTCCTTCTCTTCTTCTTCTTCGTCTCTTCCTCTTCTCCATCTTCCTCTTCTTCTTCCTCTTCTTCCTCTTCTTCTCTTCCTCTTCTTCTTCTTCCTCTTCTCTCTCCTCTTCTTCCTCCTTCTTCTTCCTCCTCTTCTTCCTCCTCTTCTTCCTCCTCTTCTTCCTCCTCTTCTTCCTCCTCTTCTTCTTCTTCCTCTTCCTCTTCTTCCTCTTCTTCTTCTTCTCTTCTTCCTCTTCTTCTTCCTCTTCTTCTCTTCCTCCTCTCTCTTCTTCTTCCTCTTCTTCTTCTTCCTCTCTTCTTTTCTTCCCCTTCTTCTTCTTCTTCTTCTCTCCTCTTCCTCTTCTTCTCTTCTCTCTTCCTCTTCTTCTTCCTCCTCTTCTCTCCTCCTTTCTTCTTCCTCCTCTTCCTCTTCCTCCTCTTCTCTTCTTCCTCTCTTCTTCCTCTTCTTCCTCTTCTCCTTCCTCCTCTTCTATCTTCTTCCTGCCTCCTACTTCTTCTATCTTCTTCTCCTCCTCGTTTCTTCTTACTCCTCTTCATTCTCTTCCTCATCTCTTCTTCCTCTTCTCTCTTCTTCTTCCTTTCTTCTTTTCTCCTTCTCTTTTTCTTCTTCACGGGCTAGGCAAAAATGCCTGTTCCGCCTCACAGTTGTTCTGTCCATCTTTTCACTGGCCTTCCTACATTACTTGAACCTCTTTGGCTTGTAGTTAAATGCTGCTTTTGGTAATATTGTTACGTTCATTTCTTTCTACAAACGTCTACACCAAACCTTCTCTATATTCTTTGATTTTATCACTATTGAACCAGAAGGTAATTTATATCTGGGTGTGAAAGGATTGACAGTTTTTCTCAGAGGCTTCGCTTGAGGTTCTTTTACATGCCAAAAACACTACGACACGGGACCGATGACTTTAATACCTGTTGGAAGGAAGCCTTGCTTAGGATTGTGTTACGTCCGAAAACATGCATCGACCCCTTCGAAATTGGAATGTACAAATCTCCGAACCGTGACGAGTATGATAAACATTAGACCATCAGGACGGACTGAATGATGATACGTTTTTATTATATGAGTTTATTATCATTACGTCACTTCTGGCGGCTCCTTGGCGCAAGTGGTTAGTCACTTGATCTCCATCTCTGGGACTCGAGTTAACGCTTCGTCTCATTGCATGTAGTGTTCGTGGTGGTCAGATCAGAGCTGAAATAGCCTTTTCTCCTCGGGTTTCCTCCCATTTTGCCCTACCAGAAACTTCATTCCACCACTTCTCTCATACTCATATCCATTTTTTTCATTCTATTTCAACTGTTCCTGTGATGATGTGACAGACCTAGTCAGCCGGCATCCTCGAGTATCACTGTTATTCAATAATAGGGGGTTTCATCTCATCTGATCACTCGGTCTATAATTACGCCGGACACAAATAAAGGTGTTATTTTACGTATTTTTGTTTCCAGTATGAACCTATTCATATCTAGAAATATTTTTCCTTATATAAATCTGGTTTTCCTTTACTTATACCATTCGATTCTTTTCCAGCCTTTATTAAAATGCCATTTTTTTTCTTACTTTATGTGATATCCATTCTAAAACTTCTTCTTCGCCATGTATTTTCCTCCATACATTTTGTATGCTCGAAAGTTAAAATTATTAAACCCTTAGATCAACCTGCCTATATTTGTTCTCATTTATTCCATTTTTTTATAATGTGAGTATGAAATTTAAAAAAATCAAAATAATGTAATTAAAAGTAATATACAATAACTCTTTCAGATCACAGTGCTAGGGCAGTTTGCCCTCCCAGTTTAAATGTAAATAAAAATAGAAATATGTACAATAAAACGAAAATAATCCTTTGTGTTTCAAAAATAAAATTAAAAAAGTAATGCCGTGTACACTTTTAAAATATTAACATTTCAAAAAAAATTCTGTAATGATAATGTAAAGCATAGTTAAATATTTAGGTTAAGAAAACATAATTAAAGCTCATAATTTAAAACGTTCCCAGCTACGCAAAACTCTCTTGCAGTGTTTATCCGCTTGTCACGCTGGTAATGATTATATTTTTTACTTCGTTTAACCTCTCCCATTTTTGGTAGACCTACATTTACTTGTTCCACTCCAAAAACCAAACCTACCGGGAGAATATTTCAACTCTGTAATACAGACACACTTTTTTTTGACCACACAAAGACATGGAGGGTCTTCCCGGATGAGTGATCAGCTCAATACTGGGGCCACTCTGAAACAACAAGATTATTTAAGATAAGACACGACAATCACTTATATTCTGAAGAGGGGATTATGATGGTCAATTGGTGTTTGGGGATTACTTGGACATTAAAGTATTTTCTTTTTTACATTTGTCACATAGAATAGCTCTAAAAGTCTCACCCAGGAACCTTGTCGACCAGGGATCGATCTCGTGTCGGCTGTGTCTGAAGAAATGACGTTACAATTAGAGCATAGCTGTGGACTTTAATGATTATATTAAATTATTTATTTTAGAAATAGAATCAAGGAATCTGTTAAATGACACCATGAAATGTGACTTGGATATGCACACCACAACTTCATTAGATTTTTTTCCTATCTTCTTTCGTTAAAAAAAATCTATCGTTGACTCTGCGATGTTATGGGTTTCTGGACATTTTGAATTGAAATAGTAGTCTAGATGCTAGGATTTTCTCATGCTTCCTGAAATGTCACTGGAACGTGTATTCTATACGTCATTATCCCATGCCCTTGAGCTGTGAGAGACACCAATGCCGTGGCTAGAATTTGAAAGTCTTTTGCATTTCCCACACACTGTAACATTCATATTCAGTTCAGACGGATGTACATGTTGTCAGCTTAGATTTTTTTACGTTTAACTACCGAATACCCAGCATGCGCTGCTATGCTTAAATAAATTAAATGTGTTTTTATGTTTAGTTTAATAAGTAAAAATAACAATAATTATACTTTTATATCGTAATTATTTTTAGATACCCCATGCTAATTACACGGCGTTTCCCGGGAATTTACTTATTCCGATCATCAATGATCTGAGAGACAAAATTACTTATTGTGAGTTATTCGTGCCCCGTACCATAGCCGAGTGGTTAAGGCAAGATGCCTTTGGTGCAGAGCTACGAGACTTGCGCTTGTCGAGTTCCCATGGGGAGAGAAATTTTCTCATGGAAATTCGGACAGTATGGGACCGACCCACCCAGCAACATGAGGAATTTGGGTAGGTACAATAAGTACCAGACTCCAGGTTGACAAAAACACAGCTAACGGCTGGGGGATCAGAACTAACCCTTACCCACATGTCCCCCCTACACTATCTGTTCACGCGGTGGAGTTTTAGGGTTTTTAGTGACATATCCGTACAAGATAGACATGATGCTGGTCACGAGGTTTTTTGTAGAGCTTTTTTTTTTTTTTTAAAATCTTTCAGTTCTGTATAGGCCCTATGCCTAATTTGGGTGGGTTCTCGTATTTCAATGATGGTTTAGCACGTGAGGCATTTAGGCGTCCAAAAAGCTTCTTTTTTAGTGCACCGATGCTTCTTTTTTAGCTCCGGTCCTATAGTACGTATGGTAATATATTACATACTTTAATTGTCCCAATAAAGTTTCTCTAAATGATGGTACAACCCCAATTCAAGTCGGTAAATTTGTTTTTTATTTCCATAAAGGACAAACAAAGTCTCAAACACACCACTCCATATATAATATACCTATATAAAAAAAAATATATTATATATAGTATATAATATCCTATAATAGATTAGAATTTTGTTGTATTAACCATGATAATAGATAAATGTAGAATATGGGGTAGTCTGTATCATAGCTACCATAGAAATAGGGCCTAGGAAAAATTAATAATTTAATTCTTACAAATCGATAAAGTTCGTTTATAACAAGTTCCTGAATAGACTCAATGATAAGGAATTCAAAACCAATTTGAGTAGTTTCAATGTTTTATTTAATTTTCTATTAGTTCGTTGCGAAATAAAGGTGGAAATATATAATATTACCTTAGCTTGTTTATTTGTAAAATCTCTAATAAAGTTTGCAGCACATTTTCCTAAGGTGAGGACATTACGTAGCCATTAGCATGCGCCAACAAACACGAAGCAGGTTTACACTATGGCATCATGGGAATGCAGCCAACATGCATGATATTAAAAACGGACCTAAAAGCTAACCTAACGCAATTTAAGCACTCTAAACCTATGAAAGAATGGAACGCCCAAAAATAAATAGTACGTTCTGAAATTCTGCAGTATGTCTGTACAGTTAATTAGTACATACTCTATGTTGGCTGCACTGGGAACATGTTTTTTGTTGTTTGCACAGAATATTCGTTAAAATCAATATGGCTACCACGTTATGTAGTTAAATATCGTAGAAAAAATATATTGAAAATATATAGAAAAAATATAAAAAAACATTGTAAATGGTGGGAAAATAGTTCGAAAAAATGAAACCCTAAGAATAATATTTGACACGAGTTTATGGAGGAATTTAAAAATTTCGCGTCAAGAAGTTGTAACCTTTAGCAAAAGACAAATTATATTTTTTTGGGGAGGGGGGGTTTTTTATGGGATCCTTAATTGTGATTTTATCAATTATAATATAAGATATAAGAACAGAACTTAATATATTTAATCTCTATGAAAGAATAAAATACTTCTCAAAATGCTTGTCTTCAGCACGTATTGCGAATGAATGAACAGCGCATACCAAGAAGTATGTATAATTATAAACCAAAAGGGAGAAGATTGTTGGGAAGACCATTGAAGAGATGGAAGGACCAATTCGACCTATAATGAGATCGGAACAATCCATTGGATTTAATCCTTGTTGCTGATGATGATCAATTATAATTTTATTTTCACGTTCGATGGGTCGATAGCGGTCAAAATAAATTTTCAAGAAACATAAAACACATATATTTAAGGGTAGGAATTTAAGGGGATTTTATTCAAGTTATTATATGTGATACATTTAGTCTCGACCAAGGTTTTGCCATCTATTTTATGCTGCCATCTAGAGATTGCAATTGGCAACGAAAAAAAAAGCTTGAAGCTCTGAAGGATTCGAATACGATATCGCAGGTGACAGTAAATTTGAGTTATTCTCGAATCGAGAAAAATAATTAAACCCCAAAGATATCATATATCATACCTAGATATATAGGAGGTTTGGGCAACGTTATGAATTATGGAGCTCCTCATTATGATGCTTCCAACATTCACATTCCTTATGGGGCCGAATATATGTCAAAACGAAGAAACCCCATAATGTATACTGTTTGTCCTAATATTGAAGGTGATTAAGTCTACAAAAGTGAGATGGTCAGATCGTGCAGGACCTAAAGGATGTGAGTAGAATTTCTTTTAATAATAATTTCATGGACAAATGCAGTTATGAAGGCCTAAGATGTAGGTCAGAAGATCATTTTCGGATAAATCTTTACAGAACCGCACAGGGCCAGCCGCGACCGACCGTAAACTCCCCATATATCCCTACTCTTAGCTTATTTTCCAACCATCCTTTGTATAATTTATCTGCCTGAAATCATGGTTCATCTAATATTCCCACCTCATTCTTGGCCTACATAACGGGCGCTTTCACTCTAGTTTTCATACAAGGAGTTTCCCATACCCTTCTCACTTTTCTACATTTGTGTCACATGTCCTGCCTATCTAAGGAACTGTTTTAAGAAACTGGTATCAGTAATATTAACTGAATTCAGATGATTGAGAATAGGAACCAGTGGAGAACCTTTGGATTAATGCATTATATCTGCGGATTCTATAAGCCATGTTTGTATGCAGATACAAAAAGGAAGACAGAGTTAGGGAAAGAGTGGAGTATGTCGAGTTTGCAGTGAAAGACTTGCACTTGGATGGACAGAAACACTATGAATGAATAGTTCGATAGTAAGCTTATAGTCAAGAATAATAATTAAAACCCGGATTGATTAAGTATTGTACATAACTATTTTTTTTTTCAAATGCCCCAGGTTGTCTTTCGACATTCCTGGTTTCTCTCCTGGCATGACGTACTTGTAACCCACTTCTGAGGTTGGGGCGCCTGGAAGGCGGGGTTACGTTGCCCCGACGATATGATGGGTGATGATGATCATAGTGGTGCGCCAGGAGAGTCCCTAATCCTAAGCTTAACCTAAGATGAATATGAATGATGATGATTGCGATAGCCATATGATTTCAGGGACCGTTTGGGCCTTAAAGTTTTCCTGACATTTGTCTTACAGGTGAGGAAAAACCCCGATAACAACCTCACCTAGAAAAACTGTCCTGAGGCCACAGCGATTAAATCTAACATTTAACTTATTCCCACATCTAGCCCTTGAATTGGATATTCGTGGTTCGATCCCTACCACTGTCAATCCTATTTTGTATGATAAAGTTCAAAGGTACTTTTTTTACAGTCGTTTATAAATATTGGAGGTGTGTCTAACTAACTTACTGGCACTATTGAACCCGTAGGTTCATGGCCACTCGGACATAATACTCCAAAACATCACCATCCTCAGCTAATGTTTTCCAATCATCCCCTGATAATCTACTTCCCTCAAATCATTGTTAATGTTATACTCCCAAATCTTTTATTGGTGGACTTACTGGGCGTTTTCTCTCTGGTTTTCCTACAAGAAAACCTCCGTGTCCCTTTTTTCATTTCCAATTCTTACCACATGTTCTGCCCATCATTGCAGTCTACGAGATTAAACTATTATATCTGGCTTCCTATAAAGATCATGTAGCTCACTGTTATGAAATCTTCTCTATTCACCTGTCTGTTCATCTTCCTTTGGTCCAAAATATGTTCCTAAGAATTGTGTTATGAAATACCCTTAATTGTTTTCTCTTCCCTTTAAGTAAGAGTCCGTGTGAACCGTGTGTGACGTGAATATTGCTTGCTGTGACGTTATTTAGTAGTCATTGTGGCTGTTTGTGTGTATCTGTGTTCTCCCCCTCATTGTGTACCCCTTCCTAGTTCCCTATCCGTTATCACGCCATGATGCACTGAATGTATGCGCGATGCGTAATGTCCGCGACACGACGCGCCGTTCTACCTCATATAACTTCTACGCTTTCGTTCATTCAACTTGGGAGGGGATCGGAGATGAAGCAAGGAGATGCACTATCTCCTCTACTATTTAACTTTGTACTACAGCATGCCATCAAATCTTTAGAGGATGAAGAAGGCCTACAACTCAATGGTATTAATAAGCTGTTGGTTTATGCTGATGATGAAGTACTGTTGGCCGATAGCTAGGAGATACTATAGGTCAACACGCACACACTACTGAGTAACATTAAGCAATTGGGACTGGAAATAAATATCAATAAAACTAAATATATGGTCTCACATAAAAATACATTATATAATAGAAATGGACAGATAATGACATGAGAGAAATTTTGAGGAAGTGGCTGAATTCAAATACCTAGGAACAGTAATCACAAACAGGGATGAGATGCACAAGGAAATTAAACATAGGCTCTATTCTGGAAATGCGTGTTATTATGCATTACTGAGACATTGTCTTCCCAACTCCTTTCAAAAACGTTAAACTGAAATATATAGAACTATTATTCTTACTTACTTACTCACTGGCACTATCGAACCCGTAGATTCATGGCCGTGCGGACATAAGCTCTCCATACATCCCTATCCTGAGCTATTTCCTTCCAATCATTCCCTGTATAATCTACTTCCCTCAAATCATAGTTAATGTTATTCTCCCACCTCATTCCTGGTCTACCAACTGGGCGTTTTCCCTCTGGCTTTCCTACAAGAAGCTTCCATGAAAGTCTTTCATACCCCATACGTGCAACATGTCCTGTCCATAAAACTACTATGCTACCTGTTGTATTACATGGCGCGAATCATGGACTCTTACTTTAAGGGAGGAAAGTAGATTACGAGTATTTGAGAATAAAGTTCTTAGGAATTTTTTTGGACCAAGGAGAGATGAACAGACAGGTGAATGGAGAAGACTGCATAACAGTGAGTTACATGGTCTTTTATAGGAAGCCAAATATAATGAGAACAGTTAAGTATCTTAAGACTGCGATGGGCAGGACGTGTGGCACGAATGTGCATGGAGGCTTCTTGTAGGAAATCCAGAGGAAAACGCCCAGTAGATATACCCAAGAATGAGCTGGGAAAATTACATTAACTATGATTTGAGGAGGTCGGGATGATACTTATTAAATTGTCAGCATCAGAAAGCATTGGTTGTTTAAAAAAGGAGGCAAAAACAAGAAATGGTTTTGATGAGGAATGTGCCGACATCGTAAAGAAAAGAAAGCTAGCAAAAATGAAATGGTTTACACGAGCCAAATGAGGTAAATTTTAGAGCAATTGGGTAGTGTTAGACGGGAAACCACCAAGTTACTAAAGAGTAAGACGAGGGAATATGTGAGAGAGAAGATTAATGATCTTGAAATGAATGCACAAAATAGGAACAATTAGAGAATTGTATCAGGGAATTAGTATAGAGAAGAAGAGGTTTTCAGGCTAGAACAAACATTAATTCGGAATGAAAATGGGGGATATGATTGCAGATTCCAAGAGTATATTAAATAGATGGAAAAGTTATTTTAATCAGCTATTAAATGTACATACAGAACAGGACATTGAGGAGGATAAGTTACAGACAGCAGAAATGCTAGTCGCAGAGCCAATTGCATTAGAGGTTGAAATGGCAATTGAAAAAATTGAAGAGTTTATAAAGCATCAGGTTCAGATTGAGGATCCCAGCAGAACTGATTAAAATCAGGGGGAGAAGGAAAAATTGATGGACAAGATACGCTGTTTGCTTAGTATGATTTGGGAAAAAGAAGGCTATTCCAGATGAATGGAAGGAATCAATTATCGTACCAATTTATAAGAAAGGAGATAAAACTGATTGCAACACACCTATAAGGGGCATCTCGTTACTTTCAACTTCGTACAAAATTCTAACAAATATATTAGTAGTAAGCAGGACTTACTCCCTAATTGATGACATTCTAGGAGATCATCAATGTGCATTTAGAAGAAACAGGTCTACAACAGATCAGATTTTTAGTAAGTAAGACAGATTTTAGAAAAGAAATGGAATATAATGGTACTGTACATCAAACTATATGTAGACTTTCAAAAAGCATATGATTCAATTAGAGAGGGAGAAGGTATATTAGTATCCTGCTGGAGTTCGGAATTCCTAAAAAGTTAGTTAGACTTATTACGAATGTGTCTAAATGGCTCAAATAGTAGGGTTGCGTGTAGGCAAAACAGTTTTCAGACACTTTTGAAATCCAGAATGGGTTTGAAGCAAGGAGATATGCACTATCTCCTCTACTATTTAATTTTGTACTAGAGCATGCCATTAAATCTTTAGAGAATGAAGGAAGGCCTACAACTGAATGGTATTAATAAGCTGTTAGTTTATGCTGATGATGTGTAGTACTACTGGCCGATAGCGAGGAGATACTAAAGGCCAACACGCACACACTATTGAGTAACACTAAGAAATTAGGACTGGAAGTTAAAATATCAGTAAAAACTAAATATATGGTTCACACATAGTAGAAATACATTATATAATGGAAATGGACAGCTAATGACAAATGAGGGAAATTTTGAGGAATTGGCTGAATTCAAATACCTAGGTAACAATAATCACAAATAGGAATGAGATGCACAAAGGAAATTAAACATAGGCTCAATTCTGGAAATGCATGCTATTATGCATTGCAGAGACTTTTGATTGTCCCAACCTCCTTTCAAAAACCGTAAGCTGAAAAATAATATAAAACTATTATTCTACCAGTTATATTATATGGGTGCGAAACATGGACTCTTACTTTAAGGGAGGAAAGGAGATTACGAGTATTTGAGAATAAAGTTCCAACCACTTGGAAAACAGCAATTGTCAAGAATATATTCAAAAGAGGAGACCGGAGAAATTGAGAGATTGAGAGAATTACAGAGGGATTAGCTTAATGAATACTGGGCTACAAAAATATATACGAAAAATAATAAATAATAGATTGAGGAAACATAACAGAAGTAATAATAAGTGAAAATCAAAGTGGATTCAGAAAGGGAAGGTCATGTATAGACAATGTCTTTAAACTGAAACAACTCATAGAAAAGAGAGAGAACATAACTTAGAAACTCACATAGGATTTATAGATTTGGATAAGGCCTTTCGATCGAGTGAAACAGACAAAAAATTATGGGAAATATTACGAATGAACGGATACCCGCTGTGCCTTGTTGAAACAATAAAGACATTATATGAAGACACAAATATAATTATAGATACCGGATTCAAAAGAACAGATGCAATCAAAACAAATACTGGATTACGACAAGGATTGTAGTTTATCACCCACTTTGTTTAATATATATATAGACGATATTTTAATAAATGGAAAGTGTTAGTAAATCCAGGAATAAAGAATGGATAATAAAATGTGCATAAATAATCTTTATTTGCTGACGATGTAATCATAATACAGAAAAATGAAGACGACTTACAGAAATCAATGCATGCATTAAATGAAATATGTAAATTATACGATCTAAAAATTTCTGTAAGGAAAACGAAGACCATGGTTTTTGAGGAAGAGATCCAGTGAGAACCAAAAATTATTTAGAAAATCAAAGTAGATAGAACACGGTGTCTAGTTTCAAATATTTTGGGCTGTGATGTTGGCTACAATGTGAAAGAGATATTGACTCCAAAATAAATAGATTTCAGACGGTGTGTGGAACAATACAGAAGAACATTCAAAAATAAAATTAGAAAAGAAACCAAGATATAAAAATGTATAATGTTTATGGCGGTTCCCACAATATTGTATGGATGTGAAACTTGGGGCTCCAGTGAAAAGACAGAAGGATAGGAATACAGAAGGCAGAGATGCGGTTCCTAAGACAAGGTAAAAGGATGTACAAGACTTGATAGAATAAGAAATGAGGATATAAGAGAAGAATTGAAAAAGTACAGCCTTTATTGGATAAAGTCACGAATTTACAGACAGAAATGGTTTGATCAACATGGATGGAATGAGCAAGGAGAGATATCCATTGTTAGCCAGAAATTATTCAAGCAAGAGGAAGGCGCGTGATGTTGGAAAGACCTAGAAGACGTTGGGCTGATTGCAATATGAAGTCGGAAGACGGGCAATTGCCTAATCCCTGGAGTGATGATGATGATGATGATGATGAGTTCTTAGGAAATTTTTGGACCAAAGAGAGGATGAAACAGACAGGTGAATGGAGGAAGACTAACATAACAATGAACTACATGGTCTTTATAGGAAGCCAGATATAATAAGAACAGTTTTAAGTTCCCGTAGAGCGTGGCGATGGGCAGGACATGTTGCGCGGTTATGGGGAATGAAAGACGTGCATGGAAACTTCTTGTAGGAAAGCCAGAAGGAAAACGCCCAGTTGGTAGACCAAGAATGAGGTGGGAGAGAGAACAACATTAACTATGATTTGAGGGAAGTAGATTATACAGGGAATGACTGGAAAGCATTAGCTCAGGATAGGGATTGTGTGGAGCGCTTATGTCCGTGCTGGCCATGAACCTACGGGTTCGATAGTGCCAGTGAGTAAGTAAGTACGTATGATTTGAGGGAAGTAGATTACACAGGAATTGATTGGAAAGCATTAGCTCAGGATAGACGCGCTTATGTCCGCGCTGCCATGAACCTATGTGTTCGATAGTGCCAGTAAGTTAGTTAGGTTGTTAGTTTTGTTATGTTCATGTTAACTATGTTAAACGCTACAAGCTAAATGTTATATTTACTCATCATGCGTACTTTAATTATATTATTTTTATTTAAACTTGTATGCCTTTTGATTAGTTAATTTGCTTAGCTATTTTCACTTTCATTTTAAACCTAAGTTTAGTGAAGGTATGGGTTCCATCTTCCTCTCATGGTTTTATACTAAAGGTTATCAGCCAAATTAATTATGGTAGCTTTCTAGATCATTATGATCAATAAACACTAGATGTATCTTATTCAGAATTCAAGAGACTGAAC
>JASPKZ010004905.1:0-50750 GCA_030220185.1 Diploptera punctata | reverse complement strand
TGTGTTTTGTTGGCAGACATGGGGATCTCGGTGCAGCAGTGGAGGGCCAGTATTGGCCGCTGGACAACAGGGGGTGTAATCAGTTCGAACATTAACAGCGCCGTCACTACGTCACCACAGTTGTACCTTCTTCTCGTGCTTCTGGTCCTCCTGGTTATTGGTGGAGTTGAGATGAACCCCGGTCCTGTCCAGGTGAGTGCAGCACTGTCCTATGTCTTTAGTTCCCTCTTTTACACAGTTAATTAGTGTCATTTTGTTTAAGTTTTGGATTCTCTTTCACAACAACAGTGTTAGCGACGATTGTATTTTGTTTAGTCTGTATTTTAATATCTTAAAATTGTAATATGTACGTAATTTTTGTATAATTTTACTATTTGCTGGTTGAGTGGAAGAGAACGCCTTATGGCCTTAACTCTGCCAGCTAAAATAAATCATTATTATTATTATTATTATTTAACATAGTTGGTAGATATTAACATTGCTTTAAGTTGGCAGTGCTGTTCTATAATAAATAAAGCGAGTCTGTTGCATCTTACATCATAGAAATTGAATTCTTTTAGAAGGTGTTTCAAAACTAAATTTCTGTTTTATCTTCAGCTTATCCTGACGGTTGATTTGTAAATTGTCGGCCCTGGATGTCGACTCCTATCATCTTTTGGTGGTCCAAACAACTTTCATAACAAATCCGTCTCCCCGGGAATTTCAAATTCATGATTCTATCCTTGTTCTTCTGGATGTAGCTCTTCTCCCAAATGGTGAGTTCTTTAGTGTTTACTAACTGTTTTAATAGTTTGGTGTTTATATTGATTTTATGTTTTCTGACCAAATGGGAGCAGCCACTGCAGATTTTTCTGTTTCTCCTTTTTTTACATTTCTTATGTGTTCTTTCTCTTTGTTTTCCCTATGTATATCTTATCACAATCTGCACATATTCCTGATTTTTTAGCATCATCAATCTTTTCATGTTTTGTTGCATTTTATTAGTTTATTTAGACTGTTAACATTTTTTGGTGCCAGAAATCTTTTGGAATTTATTGTGTGCCAATGTGTGGTATATGAATTTCCTGTATTTGTTTTCAATTGTTTTTACGGAGATACAGCAGTATAACTTACCCAATAGACTTTATATTTATTGAACAACAGTGCACATGCGCCAGAGTTTGTAGAGCCAGTGATAACCCACCATTGAACCACACAGCGTTAACCCACTGACCACATATCAATTATCATCCTTGCCTAGTGGGCTATTGCTGCTCGCCACATATTGATTATTATCGTAAAGCAGGATTTTAATATCATAATAAATATGGAAGTTAAATTAAGTTATGTAGATAGGAAATAACACTATGAGGTTCTTTAATATTGTTTTATTTTTTATCATTTCACTCACCTCATACTTCATAATTTATAGCAGACCCAGGGTTTCTTCACGTAATTCGTGACATTGTCAATGCTGCATTGACAATGTCACGAATTACGTGAAGAAACCCTGGGTCTGCTATAAATTATGAAGTATGAGGTGAGTGAAATGATAAAAAATAAACAATATGGAAGTTAAAGTTAATAATTTTATACTTTACAATTCTTTTAATATTTAAATATAACTTAAATAAAGAAAAACATCTAAATAATTCATTGTTGTTCATTGTTGAATAAAAATATCTCGGTAACAATTAAAGAAATTGTATTACATAACAGTCTTTCTAAATAATGCTTTTAAAAATTGTTTTAGGTCATTGTTGTCAGAATTATAAAACTTTCTGTTATAACTGTAATAAGAACACCTGCTTAACTTCATATTTTTAAATAAAAGTAAACTAAACTCTGATATTGGAAGTTGAAACAATTAACTTTTTGATTTAACAAATCAAATTTAAAACTTTTATTTAATGGACTATTAACCAATAGAATTTAAACTTAACATCATGTGATGTAATAATGTTTTTTAAAATTATAAAAGAATTACACTAGTCATTCTGCATACAACTTTCAACAAACACAGAAGCAATAAGAGTTCTCCTATAAAATGTGATATTTAATACAAGAAGAATAGTTGATTCAAGGAAAGAAAATAATTTAATTTTAATTGACGGTGAAGAATAATACCACCTACATTTACTTGATCTGCTGGGAACCTACAAAGTGAATAAATGTGAAATTATTTCTACAAGAAACAGTTTTTAGTGATTTTTAAAGTATTTTCCTATCCAGTGTACCAATTACCGACCCTAAGAAGAGAGTCCGGCTCTACTGAAAATCAAACCCAACCTGAACCAGTAATTCTTTTGGGATATAAATCTTTCTTCAAAATGTTACTACGACATCGGGCATGAAGAGAATTACTGCTTCAAAATGTCACCACAAATTGGGAAAAGAATTACTTCTTCAATCGGTATCGTAATTAAAGTTTATACAGCTTATGCTAGATGGCAGCATGTGTCTGTGAAATTTAAATGACCAATCTTTGCAATAAATCCCCAAATCTATTTTAAAGAAATATATTAATAATATTTAAATTACCAAACATTTATTAAAAATGGGTGTACACTTACTTATCACTCCCTAACATTGTTCCAATCAGTGATTCCCCAAACCAGCGATAACCCAGCAGTGGGTTGTTAGTAGGTTATCACTGGGAAGAAGAGAGAAAAATCATAGACTAAGTGATATACTCTGTGGAGAAAATAGCAGTCAACATCACAATATTGTCTAACAGTGTCATAATGCTAATGTTTTGCATATTTAAATAAATACTTAAAAATTGTCAAATAATCTTATGAAAATTGTTCGAAACATTTTAAATTATTAAAAAATTAGTAAATACAGAAGAAGAGCTATACTTTACAACAATAAAACGAAAAATCAAGGGTAAATAGAACTGCAGTTGAGCCTTTTTTATTTATCTGAAGAATGCTTCCATTCCTCAATTAGATAGATAAATCAATTGGAAAGAAAATTAGGAAATTCACATACCACCTATGGGCACACAATAAATTCCAAAAGATTAAAAAAAAAAATAATATCAGATGGTTACAGCCTAAATCAACTAATAAAAACCAACAAAAATGAAAGACTGACGAAGGCAAAAAAATCAGGAATATAACAAATAAAGTGTGCAGATTGTGATAAGATATACATAGGGAAGACAAAGAGAAATTTAACTATTAGAACTGAGGAACATATTAGAAAGGTAAGAAGAGGAGAAGTAGAAAAATCTGCTCACGTTTGGTCAGAAAAACACAAAATCGATGTAAACATATAATTATTAACCTTTTCACTGCTGAGATATTTCCAGCCTTTAAAACCCTCCTTGCTCAATGCAGGGAGAAATATGGAAAAAGTTTATTTAGGTTCCTAAGAGATGGCAGTATATGCCTGCTTAGTTTGAAAGCAATGCAATACGTATTATATAACTAGCAGGCGTTTGGAGTTGAGAATGGATATACACACCCATAGCATGGGAAGCATTTTCTTTGCCAACGGATATACCCGTTTGTAGCAGTGTAAAGGTTAAAACAGTTAGAAAACACTAAAGAATTTGCCGTTTGGAATAACATCAACATCCAGAAGAACAAGGATAGAATCATGAACTTTGAAATTCCTGGGGACTGAGACTTGATATAAAGTTTCTTTGGACCACAAAAAAGATTGAGTTGGAGTCGACAATGTAAAAATCAACAGTCTGGACAAGCTGAGAATGAAACAAATTTTGTTTAGAAACATGTTTGAAAAGAACTCAACTTCTGTGAGGTAAGATGAAAAAAGACTCACCTTAGTTGTTATATAATGTAGATATTAATCAACATTCGTTTAAGTTGGCATTGCTGTTATATATTAGTTCATAGCTATCTTCATTCAATACGTAATGTTTATATCACATTATTTTATCTCTATTTCTAGTTCAATTTATGTTGTTTTTCTTACTTAATTGTGACCAAGCACTAGTCACATCCTGGAACAGTAATTCATCCATTTTCTTTTTAAATTTGCAATGTCAGGTCACTTGTGCTTACAATCCATTATTACATATCAATTTGTTGTCTTACAGACATTCAACAAGATGAAAGGATTTGCAGACATTTCAGGACCACACTATGAAATAAAGATGTCGGCACTGCTGTTTCTCCGAGCCATTCAGACACGTGAGGAATTCCAGATCGCTTCAAATGTGGAATCGGCTGGTAAATTTGACGATGTTGTCTTAAAACTCGGAGACAGCACATACTTTTTGCAACTGAAACATAAATATAATTCAGGAACTGCACTTAAACTCCGGCAGTTTGTTCACGATAAAGACTTCAAATTGAGCAAATATCTGGAGTCCCTCAAGGAAATAAAAGATCGATGGGAAACTGATGATGACTTGAAAGAATTTGGAAAATTTGAAAATGCAAAATTTGTAATATTTACTAATGTTGGGGCAAACGAGGGTTTGGTTAATGATGCCGATACTGCAGATCTGAGTATTATCAGCACAGGAGGCAAATTATTTTGTTTCAGTGAACTATTTGACAGTTTGCCTACGTACAAGACAATACTGTCAGCAGCTGTCAGCAGTGAGAATGTGACAGAGTTGGCAGAGCTGTTGGAGGTTGTCCAGAAACTGTACAGCCAGGAGGTTCGGGTTCTCCCGAGCAAGAAACAGTTGCAGGAGACACTTGAACAGGTTGAATGTCTGGGGAAGTTGAGTCCGTACCAGGATCTTGTTCCTCAGCTGTTCTTGTGTACAGAGCAGGCAGCTGAGACTGATCTGAATGATCTGATCAAACAGGAGATTCATTCAGACAAACTGCTTGATCGGTTTATGAAATCTGTGATGAACTGGTGGAGAATATCCAACAAGTATCTGACAGCAGATTGGAAGGAGTGGACAGACATGTTAGAGTCATGTAGAGCCAGCATTATTGAACCAAACCCTCTGATAGATGTTAAATTCCAACCAGAACACTGTGTTGCCATAACTGAAAAGTTAACATGTGGTAACAGAAAATTGTTAATTAAAAGCAGCTGCACCAATCTCAGCATCGTCAAAGTGTTGCAGGCTTTTGTAAACAACACTTTACTGGTAGATGTCAGCACTCTGAAGGAAAGTATGAATGAGGTGGTGACAGTGTGGAGGTTAGGGAAGTGCGATGTGTTGGTGGTGAAGGGATGCACAACAGACGTCACTGCACTGGTAGACAAATTCAGCAGTTTGCCCGAGACAAAGTGTCTGGTAGTGATATCAGACACAAATCAGGCAGAACTGCAGTTTATCACAGTGAGTGATACTTTCTGCTTCAGTCAGTTGGACGCAGAGTCACAGCTTCAAGTCCTGGCGAGTCAAGTTGACTTCCAGGGTTACACTGTGAGGCTAAATTCACTGGCTGATGAGTCGTTCCTGCAGACTGAGCTATCGGCAGAGGTTGTGGAGCAACTGCACAACACACTGCAGGTAGGACAGAAACTGCAGGAACTGGACCCCTGCTACCTGCACCGCACCTTGGAAAGGAGAGATTTATTAAATGAAGGGATATTTAAAGAAAAGGGGATAACACTGGCTGTATCAGGAGCTAGCAAAGCTGACATGGCCACTCAAGTACCACCTGGTGAAAAAGTTGAGAAATTCATTCCAGGCAGTTTTGACAAAAATGCTGATTGTAGATTTTGGCTTTTGGAAGCAGAAGCCGAATTCATGGCTCTGAGCAGAACAGTAGAAGTAAATGTTCACTGGGGTAGAAGCTTGTGAAGATGGCTTCCGCTGGAAATTGTCAAAAGATGACTTGAGTTGTATAACAAAGCACTGCAAAGAGGATCCTGCAATATATGGTGATATTGACAAAATTATAGATTTACCTCACCAAGTGGTACTAATTGTTGCTGAACCCGGTATGGGAAAATCGACTGAAGTGAGTAACATCACTCATCAGATAAAAAGTAGGGATGCTTGCACATGGGTTGTGAAGGTTAATTTAAGTGACTGGACGTCACTACTCAGCCAGCAGGTTCCTGCTTTGGAATTCCTGCAACAAGTTGCAACATTAAATACAGAGTTTGAGAAACATCTGCTCCAGCGCCAGTTGGAATCTGTTGGGAATGTTGTTGTGATATTAGATGGTGTGGATGAAGTAAGTCATAGTTATTCTCATCAAGTGTTTTGCTTGTTGGAGGAATTGTCTGAAATGAAAATAGAAAAAATATTTGTAACATCTCGTCCAGTAATGTTACATCAACTAGAAAACCAACTTTCCACTTTGGCGTTTTCTCTTCATCCTTTTACTCGTGATGACCAGAAAAGATATCTGATCAATTTTTGGAAAACTAAGTCAATAAGTTCACAAAATTTAGACAAATTTGTAAGTTCACTGTTGGATCTTGTGGCATCCTCTGTGAATGATGGTTTAAATAAATTAACAGGAATTCCACTGCAGTTGAAAATGTTGGCCGAGGTGTACCAGGATGATGCTGCTCATTTCGTTTGACTGGTGAAGCCAGGCTTTCTGAATGCTTTGATATGCTCCAGTTTGTACGACCAGTTTGTTTATAAAAAATGCAAAGTGTATTTTGAAAAAAATGGTGTGAAAGTGAATGAGGGAATGTTTACTCTATTAGAGGATCATCAACACATGTACCAGCAAAGTTTAATGAGTTGTGCCTTGGTCTCATATTTAGATGGTGATGACATCACTAATTTAAATAATTCAGAAACCATCTTGATGCAGAACAAACAGTTTATTGATCGGTTTAAAGGTGGTCGCAACAATATTGGAATTGTAGTCAAGTTGGTCAATGAAAAGGCAGTGTTCCTTCATCGCACATTCACCGAGTACTTCGTTGCTCTGTATTTTTCTGAGAACTACCACATCCAGCCGACTGGTGTTAAAAACATTTATATGAACAGAGATTTCTATGTCGTTCAGGAATTTTTTGGACAGAATATTAGCTAAAGGACATGAATTACATACTTCAGTGATTAACAGAAATCTGACTGAATTTGTAAATTTGGTTTCACAGCCGAGTACTGATGTGAATGAACGAGATAGAGGTGGCAGAACTGCCTTACACCTTGCTATCTGGAATTTTAAAAAATTGGATACTTCTGATTCTGACTATGATAGTCATCGAATTATAGAAACTTTGCTGGAACATGGTGCTGATGTTAACTGCAAGGAAGACAAAGTATTGCATTATAAGCCACTGCGACTTGCTGAGGAAATTAAAGCTTGGTTTGTTGTTGAGAAGTTGTTAGAAAAACAAGCTGATGACATAGACCTGGTTTGGGTCAGAGAAAATGTACGAAAGCAAGCGACCTGCAGGCACGAATTTGTTCAATCTGCTAATGGAAAAGTCCACACCACATGCAAACAAATTGAGTCTGGGAGTGAAAGTGATGAGGAGTGTTGTATGAGTAAGTCACTTCATGTTGTAATGTTGATAGCAGTGCTGAGTGGTTATGTGAATTTGGTGAAAATCATATTGAAGTGTGGAGTGAGCGTGCAGCATAAAGTTCCTGTTGGTCTGACTTCAAGATCAACATTACATGTAGCAGCAATGTATGGACATTTGGAAGTGGTGCAGTTGCTTATAGAACAAGGAGCTGATGTTAATAATATAACTGGTAAGATTAACACAACTCCACTAATGGAGGCAGCCCTTAAGGATCATGTGAAGATAGCAGAGCTCCTTGTTGAACATGGAGCTTCTGTGAATACAAGAGATTCATATGGCCGCACTGCATTATTATTAGCAACTATGACATATAATTATGAGATGGTAAATTTTCTGTCACCGCTGACATCTTATGATGCCAGTGATGTTGATTCAGTAATTTGTGCAGCTGGTTGTGGTGACATGGAAGCTGCACTGATTCTAGTTCAAAATGAATGTGTCAATTCACAAGACAAGTTGGGTAACACTGCACTCTTTTTAGCAGCTGATCTGGGTAAACATGAAGTGTTGAAGTTTCTGTTACAACACGGGGCTGATGTTAATTATTTTTATAAGGATAACAGAACTCCACTAATGCAGGCAGCTGTACGTGGTCATGTGAAGGTAGCAGAGCTCCTTGTTGAACATGGAGCTTCTGTGAATATAAGAGGTTCATATTGCCGCACAGCACTGTTCTTAGCAGTTACGAATGGTCAACATGAAGTAGTGGAGTTTCTGTTGCAACACGGGGCTGATGTTGATATGTCTGATGATAAAAAAATAACCCCGCTAATGCATGCAGTTAAACTTCGCAATGTGAAGGTAGCAGAGCTCCTTATTAAACATGGAGCTTCTGTAAAAGTAACAGATTCACGTGGCCGCACTGCACTGGATTATGCAGCTAATAATCACCGTGATGATGTAGTAGAGTTGTTGAAACAGCACGGGGCTGATAAATAAACACATTGTGTAACTGGCCGTAGTGTAGTTGGTTAAGGTAATATGCTGCAAGTCAGAAGGTTGGGGGTTTGAACCCTGGTGGGATCAAGAATTTTAAATGATCTATACCTTCTGGCTGCACCATGCCCTTAGAGTCAACTCAGCCTCTAATGTAAATGAGTACCAGATGCTTGTTCTGAGGGTAAAGATTGGCCATCATGCAGGGCTAACATCTGATGCCTGTTGTCTGGAAAGGTTGGAACTTAACGTCCTACTGTCCCAAGGGCCTCCTGAGGCCTGTTGTAGGATTTTTATATAATGTAACCATCGAGGCCCTGTGTGCTTACTCATTTATTTTGATGTCTGTGTTGTAACATGTTGTTTATAGCTGCTTCAACAGTGACTCGACTTCATGTTTTCCTTTATAACATTGTTGTTAATATGTAACATGATGTACAATCAGATTTGATGAGAAAAAATGTATGCCTAGATCGGGATTTGATCCCATGTCTCTCGAGACAATGACCCAGACACATTGCATTCAAATCCTGATTTACAAGTAAAATTTATCTCTTCAAATTTGGTTTGTCTTTTGGTGAGAAGTGAACATTGAATGCCGTACCATGTTTTCTCTCCTGAATCACTTTTATATTTGTCTCATAAATAACATTAAGCCCACATTCCTTCAATCATTATAATTACTGTAGTGTATATTATTATTTTATTATTATTATATTATTATTATTATTGTTTTCACTAATATTTGAAGAGAAAAAGTATTTAAATTTGAAGAGAAAAATATATTTATGTATTTATTATTGATTTAACATTTCTCAATGAAATTTCTCTTCAAATATAATTTATCTTTCATTGAGAAATGCTAAATTAATAATAAAAACATCATTAGAAGCCTTACTAGCTTTATAAAGTAATGTTAAATTCCCAATAAATGTCTTCTTAACTAAGAAGCCGCCATTTGCAAAGATAGAAGCAATGGTTTCAAAAGCATTTGGTGAGAGGGAATTACAACGTATATAAGAGAAAAATTTGCGTCTAGATTGTAACTCGCCTCGGTAGCTCAGTTGGTAGAGCATTTGGCCCGGCAAGCCAAAGGTCCCGGGTTCGAGTCTCGGTCTAGGCGAAAATTTTTCTCTTCAAATAGAAAAATATATGCTAATTAAAAACAAAATCGGCAAGGAAAGCATCGAGGAATATTTAAAATTAACTGAACTGTGCATCAATCAAATGTTTTCTACAAACAATAGTGAAGACTATCAATTATTTCCTTTTTTAACTAACTTATTTTATGAGTGATTTTGAAAATAAAATAAAAACACATCCTTTGAATTTCAAATTTTGGGGTAGATATGTTGACGATATTATTTCTATAGTTAAAGAAAAACACATAGAAGATGGTTTAAAACTTACAGAAGAAAACAATAAAATTCACACTTGAAATAAGGTGGACAAACAATTACCATTTTTAGATCTAAAATTTTGGAATATATTAAACAGTACCAACTAAATTGGAAACACCATCTTGAAAGAATGAGTTCAAATCAGATCCCCAAAGCTGTTTATAATTATATACGAAGAGGACGAAGATCACTGGGCCGTCCTATGAAACGCTGGAGGGAAAATTTTCTATAGGATTGTAACAGGCCTTGGCCTAATACTTGAAAGGAAGAAGAATAAGAAGAAGAGATCTAAAATTACACAGAAATGAGGGGGGGGGGTGAAAGGAAGTAGAATTCAGCATTTATAGAAAATAAACACAACAGTTAAGAAGGAATAAAGAATTATACCTCAAGAATAATAAAGAAAATATAGTTAGTTTCATCAAATCCAAAAGATTGCAATGGTTTGGACATACACTAAGAATGCCAAAAGGAAGATTGCCAAATGATATTTTAAATTGGAAGCCACAGGGAACAAGACCAAGGGGAAGACCTAAGGATCGATGGGAGGATGACGTAATTGAAGATTTAAGAGAGATGGGGATTTTTGATTTGAAATCTACTGCACAAGATAGGAAAAAATGGCGTAAACTTAGTTGAGAAGGCCAAGACATTCCACTGGAAGTTGTAGAGCCTGACGAAGAAGAAACACACACAGATAACTATGTCAAATCAACAGGTGTCAACCATAATTCACACAAAATGGCAGTCTTCAACAGCCTGGTACATAGATTGGTAAATATACCTATGAACAGTGAAAATTATGAAATAGCAAAAGAAAATGGTTTTGAGCAAAATATTATACAAAAAAAAATAAATGCAAAAAAATAGAAGTTGAAAAATGAAAGCACTCTTCAGAAAGAAAAACCAGAAGAAAAGAAATTCACATATCACCCTCGGACACACAAATTCCAAAAATTTGTTGGGAAATTCGAGATCAGGTTAGCACCAAAGATTGATTATAGCCTAAGAAAAACTTACGAAAACCAACAAAAATTGAAGATAATAAAAAATCAGGAATATATCAAATAAAATGTGCAGATTGTGATAAAGGATACATAGGGAAAGCAAAGAGATATTTAAACTAAAGAACACATAAGAAATGTAAAAAAAGGAGAAATAGAAAAATCTACAGTTGCAGCTCACGTTTGATAGAAAAAAACAAAATAGATTTAAATACAAAATTATTAAAACAGTTAGAAAATACCAATGAACTCACGATATGGGAGAAAATCTATTTACAGAAGAACATGGAGAAAATTATGAACTTTGAAATTCCCAGAGAAAGGAGCCTCACTACCAAGTTCTTTGGAACACAGATCCAGGGCCGACTACTTGAAGAAAAGAAGAAATCAGTTTGTGTAACCACTGACGATGATGGAGCAACAGCTTTGAAACATGTCCGACAAAACAACCATATGAGGTAAGAATGTTAAAAAAATACAAACTCAAATATCAAATAATTCATTCTTTATATTTTACTGGGGACAGAGTTTGGACGAGGTACATTATTTGGCGCACACAATTGTACACTTACATTCTTATGCCACTGATGTACTAAACATTGTAAACATGTTTTGTACTACCTATTTTAAACATTTTGGAACCATTTTATAAACATTTCTTACGATTTATAAATTATGCAAAATTTGTGCATCGGGTTTCATGTAACATCCGCTAGGTGGCTCTCAAATCGGAGTGGCCAACATTTGAAACCATATTTAGTGTTCCGTCCATATTAATTCTGCCCAAAGGCAGGTCCTTCACTGCAATCATAGCATTTTCATGCTATGCTTGCAGCTTTACTAGGCAATTGTAGGTGTGGTAGCTTCCCATTGCTTTCCACACCGGTGAAGGATGATGATGGCCATATGATTTCTGGGACCGTTTGGGCCTTAAAGTTTTCCTGACATTTGTCTTACAGGTGAGGAAACACCTGACCCAGAAAAACTGCCCCAACCGGAGATCTGTGTACGTAAAATTAGTTTATTAAATAATACGCATGTAAATTGTTTTGTTAGGTTAGTAAATGGGAAGTTGGTTTACGTCCATTTTTTTTAGCATTTGGAAAAAAAGTAATATACATGTAAATTGTTTTTTTTGACAAGTTAGTTTACATTCCTTTTTTTAGCATTTGGGAATTTATTCCCAAAGTCGGTAACGCCGACTGCAGAGCCATCTACCTGAAGCTACATTAACCATTACAGCAAATCGCGCATGCGCGCTGTGATTCTGTGGAACTTAGAAGAATTTGTGTGCGCCAAATACAGGGCTTTTTCCCCACAGAAGTTATAGACCATATCTTTATACAGTGAGTGTGAATTTCTCTGTCCTTTATGAACTCAAAAACTACTTCACCAATTTGAATGGGATTTTTTCCATCATTAACAGAATTTTTCTGGAACATACATATTAACCTATGTACTGTAGGGCCGGAGCCTTGATTATTGTTTCCATATTGAGTAATATAATGTGGAACATATACTTCTTTCAGTATTAAGATATTTAAACTAAATAATGGTATATTCTTCAGTTAGAGAGATTATTTAGCAAATTATTTTAATATAATTACTTTTATAAAATTCTGTATATAAATAAAAGTAATTATTTTATTTATATACAGAATTTTAATGTGTACACATCTTTCTGTGTCTAAAGTTTTATTTTTCTTCTCGACTCGTCTCTCTCCATCCAATCCATGTCCTCCAGTCGTCCTGGAATGAGAGCAAGAGGACTGGAGGACATGTATTGGATGGAGAGAGACGAGTGGAGAAGAAAAATAAAACTTTAGGCACAGAAAGATGTGTAAACATTAAAATTCTGTATATAAATAAAATAATTACTTTTATTTTCAATAATGCGCTTGATTTTACAAATCACTTAAAATCTTTCGTCATAATGTGTGTTGTCAGTTGTCCCAAATTCCACGTCTATCAGTTTGTTTTGAAGTGAATTTATTACATCTGCAGGTTGATTCCAGAGATCCATTGTTGATGCATTGCAGTACATGTTGTGGTGATGTTTCTTTTATATTACACTTGAGGCAGATGTAACTACTATTACTGTTATTATTATGCCCACCGTTGTGGTAACATTATTACCTTGGTTGCAGAGGATCTGGGTTTGAACACTGGTTAGAACAAGTTTCTCCTCACCTGTAAGACAAATGTCAAGGCCCGAATCATGATCACCTTGTTTGGTATAAAATATGAGTAAATGGTGTGTCTTGTCTTAAATGTTTGCAGATATTGTAGGTGGCTCTGGCATTGTGCTGATCACTCATCTGGATGAGGACGTCCTTATGCGCCTAAAAATATAGATCTGATCTAAGAGAGAAAAATCTCCTCATTAAACATAACTAGGCCTGGGTGAGGAAGAGGTTAAACTGAAAATTTAAAAAAATTACTATAATTGATTATTATTTTAAAATTCTTGATTTTCCCGCCCTTAGAATTGCCAATAAACCACTTCCATAAACTGGCAAACAACATAAATTTACGCCGTCTACAGTTGCCCATATGTTACTATATAGATTTTTGTTTATTTAATTTTTAGTCAAAGTTTGCTTTTATTCATATAACAGAGGACACTATTTAATTTAGTCGAAAATGTCATGTTGTTGGCCCTGATTACATATGCTGCCATCTTTTTAAAAATTCGGAGTTCATGGCATCAGATTAATCAACATTACACAATTTACATTAAATACAGCGAAAATTACTGAATCTAAGAATGCGTGAAGTTAGATAGTATTATAACCTTTGTAGTATAGAAATATCATATCCTACATTAAAGATATCAATTTCAAATTTTATAATTAAAATTTTGTACTGTAACGAACAGGGGATTATAATTCACTCTTCGCGATTTCCTGTTTGTAATGTTGGCTATTTTGTGTGCGCATGTGTTATAGATTAATTATTGTTGGCGTGAAATGCGAATTACGAATTTTATAATTTCGCTATTAAAAGTTTAATTAATGTTTATAAAATGCTTTGTTGAAGTTTGTAAAATGTAAGGATATGAAATTAAATTTGAAGTACCTTGGCGACTGTAGCCGGTGATGTTATGTTATACGGGATTGCCGTTGTATTTTGAACAAAGTAACTGAATGGATGTTTATGAAGAAATAGAGATAATGGATATTTATGTTGAAACATCAAATAATGGTAATTATATTAATTGCGTTAAATAGAAACTTTATCCTTTCTCAACTTTAGAATGTGTCGTTCTGTGATTTTTCATACATTGACACTTGCACTCCATATTTTTACCATTTTTTAATAACATTTCTTAGTAATTTAAACACGGATATACTGCACTTAAACTGGCGTGAAATATTTCCAAATAGTACGCATGTGCCAGGCTTTATACAGCCAGCAATAACCCACAATCAAACCACATCGATTAGCATCCTCGATACTGTCGGTCGCTATGAAATTTAAATGACCAATATTTGCAATAAATCCCCAAATCTATGTTAAAAAAAATATTAAAATTACCAAACGTTTATTAAAAATGGGTGTACACTTACTTATCACTCCCTAATGCTGATCCAAACAGCAATAACCCAAAACAGCGATAGAAAAATCATAGACTAAGTAATATACTCTGTGGAGAAAATAGCAGTTAGCATCACAATATTGTCTAACAGTGTCATAATATTGTGATTTGCATATTTAAATAAATACATCAAAATTGTCTAATAATGTTATAAAAATTGTTTAAAATATTAAATAATGTTAGTAAATACAGAAGAAGAGCTATAGCTTACAACAATATAACTGAAAAATCAAACGGTATTACAAGTGCTGTTGAGCCATTTGCAACGATTCTTAAAACATATTTTATGAATATTAAATATTTATATATTTATGCATATTGTGGTATATCTCTCAATGAATTGCAGAACACATGCTCAAATGGTTGAATGCAGGGTTTCACGGCCGGTAATCATAATGTTGAGTGATTCCGGGTTATGTGGCCATGGTCCATAGTTGGTGTTGATACCAGACGTTTCGCCCTCAACTGCGGAGGGCATCTTCAGTGGCGAGTGCTTCTAGGCGTGTTTCCTGGTCGGAAGATCTACTTAGAGTGAGCGCTGCGGACGTATTAATACTACACGCCTAGAAGCACTCGCCACTGAAGATGCCCTCCGCAGTTGAGGGCGAAATGTCTGGTATCAACACCAACTATGGACCACGGCCACATAACCCGGAATCACTCAACAACATGCTCAAATGCTTAATGTAACTTCCACCTGATGCCTGGACATCTGTGAAATCAGGATGACCTACATTCACAATTAATTCCAAAGCATATTTTAAAAAACTCGCTTAATTTTGCTAGGTTCTGGTGGAACAAATTAGTGTGCACCAGATTAGTTTACAGTTTATTAAATAATAAGCATGTAATTTATTTGTTAGGTTAGGAAGAGGGGAACTGGTGTACATGCATTGGGTGAGGTATGTTAGTTATTTGCCGGTCACAATTCTACACTTACATTCTGATGCACTAAACACTTGTAAACACGTTTTGTACTGTTTGCAACAATCTTCAAGCTTTCTTTAAAATATTTTATATTTATATATTTACGTAAAACATGATCGTGGATACATTACTTACTTGCTACTTTCCCATGTTGTTCCAATGTTGCCACCATTTGAAAATAATTTCAAATCATATTTAGTGTTAGTGTACGTAAAATTAGTTTATAGTTTATTAAATAGTATGCACGTAAATTGTTTTGTTACGTTAGGAAATGGGAAGTTGGTTTACATCCATTTTTTTTAGCATTTGGGAAGTTATTCCCAAAGTTGGTAACACCGACTACATAGCCATCTACCGGAGGCTATATTAACCATTACAACAACTTGTGCATGCGCACTGGGATTCTGTGGAACTTAGAAGAATTCCTGTGTGACAGTTTATACACCTTATCCAAGCTTCCTGACATTTGTATTATAGGTGAGGAAAAACCTCACCCAGGAGCCTTTCCTGACCGGGAATCGAACCCGGGCCTGCTACGTGACAAGGTAGCACGCTACCTCGAGACCACAGCGGTGGATCTGTTAATAATAGTGTTATCAAAGTAAAATTACAATTATCAGTTGCTGTTTTTGAAGAGTTTTGTTGAATTTTAACACTGAGCTATGTAAACAACTGACAGCTAGGATATTTTTTAATTTGAGACCTTTGTTTGCCGACTCGTGCTCCCCAACAGGTCAGTTTCATTCAGCATCTATCACCATGTAACGACTTCCTCCCCAAACATGCTTAAATAAATGTTATAATTCTTTGATCACCTAAAAAGACATGAAATATGGGAAAGTCAAAGTCATAGGGAATTGTTCCAAAGAAACTTTACTTTGGAACAAGAGGATGTACTAGTCCAATCCGGTTTTCTTGATTTCTCAAGAACCCCTCCTGTCTAAAATGCCGATTGTTGTTTTATAGTTATCGTCCGCTTAGAATAAAACAATACCGCATTAACTGACGACTTTTTGGTGAAATTGACATTTTTATACTGTTCCCATCACTGTGAAGAAGTGCACTCCGATTCTAACCTGGAATTGGATGGCAGTTCTGTACCATTACCTTGCTGTAAACTTATAGATACAAGATGGTTGTTCACCAGCAATGCATAGGTACTAAGGGGAAAAGTAAACAGTTTTTTGTTTCTCGTGTAAAATGTTCATTTTGTTAGTTATGCGGTATTGTTTCTTAAGTGACGATGTACATATTATGGCAGCAAAAAAACAAAATTTTAAATCTCCCAACTTCTAACAATAATTACATAGATGCTTTTACTTTAGATGAATTAAATACAATACTTGTCTACTGTAAAAATAACAAAACACCAGGTAAAGATGGTATTAACCTGGAATTATTTAAGTATGCTAGCTATGCCTTTAAAGAAAGATTTCTAAATTTTTTAAATAGAATTTATAATGAGGGTCTCCGCCAAAAATCTGGCAACAAGCTGTTGCAATCCCACTATACAAAAAAAAGGAGATATAAATAACTGTGGCTATTTAACTCACGCCCCAAATGGGAGTCAATGACCAATCACATTTCAATGACTTTTTATTTACAACCAATCACAGTCATGTTTTCCTCGAATTTATCAACTAAACTTTATCATATTAAAAAGAGCACCTCCTTTTTAACATTCTCAATAGGTCATAGCATTATTTTGCAGTGACTGACTCTCTAAGAAATACGGCTACCAGATTGTATATATAGTGCATGAATGTCAACTGATAGAGCATGCGGGAGATAATATAAAAACATGTGTAGCAATTGATTTTACCACAAAAAAAAGAAACCACTGTTTGCACTTTCTTAAACAAATTATTTTCCAGGAAATGACGTTGCAGAAAAATATAATTGACATATTTACTTCATAGGACATCAGAAAGTAATTAATACCTTCATAGTAGTAGTAGTATTCAAATGTTCTGAAGCTCTTCATTTGTCATCATTCACTTGACAGTTTTTCTGGGTGAGGTTTTTATCGGGGTTTTTCCTCACCTGTAAGACAAATGTCAGGAAAAGTTTAAGGCCCAAACGGTCCCCGAAATCATATGGCCATCATCATCATCCTTCACCGGTGTGGAAAGCAACGGGAAGCTTCCACACTTACAATTCCGTAGTAAAGCTGCAGGCATAGCATGAAAATGCCAGTAACTCAGACGGTAGCACACTTGGTCTAGAGAACCAAGGGTCCCGGGTTCAACTCCCGGTCTGAGTGTATAATTTTTCTCTTCAAATATGATTTATCCATCATTGAGATGTATGAAATTAATAATAAAACATCGAAAAAAGCCGTACTGGCATTTATAATGTAATGTATAATTCCCAAATATGTCTTCTTAATAAAGGAGCCGCCATTTGCAAAGATAGAAGCAAAGGCTTCATAGCATTTGGTGGGCGGGAATTACAACGTATATAGAGAAGAATTTGCATTTAGATTGGTACTTGCTCAGGTAGCTCAGATGGTAGAGCACTTGCTCTAGAAAACCAAGGGTCCCGGGTTCAAGTCCCCGGTCTGAGCGTATAATTTTTCTCTTCAAATATGATAATAAGTTATTTAAAATACTCACATGTTTGTCGCAGACTTGGCATAGGACAATTTTTTCCATTTGTTGTTAATGTAGGATTCCCACCAATCCATTAATGGAGCAAAGATATTTTACTGGATTTTTCCTTCGACATTGAAAACACTTGTCTTGGTGCAGTAACACTCACAAAATTGTATTTGAAGAAAGAATTTAAACTTTGATTCCCGATTTGTTTTGTCACCGTGGTCAATAACAGGCTTCCTTTGTGTGAAATGAAGTATATTTTCACACATGAAAGTATATTTCAGGAAAGATTTTTGAGTTTTTTATGTGTACGCCGACAGTCTTAATAAAGCTGATGTTCAAACTTCAAAGAATATCGCCGGTTGAAAACGAAAGCAAGGAAATTACCACCAATAAACTGTCCATTGTTGGCAAGCACGTTCATCTCTTTCGAAATCTTCGTTTCAGCAAATGGTTTAGGCCAGATTGCTTTATTGACCTGTTGAGATGTAAAACTGCTCGGCATTGCCATTGTTATGTGAAACTGCAAAATAGGGATTCTGGCTTTCTATGAAAACAAGATTGTCTTTTTTGCAAAACACGACAATAAAGCAGAAACTTGTTATTTTATGGGGTTACAAACTAATATCTTAATATTAAATAGAGAAAAGACGTCAGGGGTCCTCATCTAGGGGATATGTGGATGGTGACTGGGCCATCCTATGAAACACTGGAGGGAAAATTTTCTTCCTTCCAAGTATTAGGCCAAGGCCTGTTACGATCCTATAGAAAATTTTCCCTCCAGCGTTACATATGACGGCCCAAAGATCTTCGTCCTCTTGGTATATAATTATAAACAGCTTTGGGGATCCGATTTAAACTCATTCTTTCAAGATGGTGTTTCCAATTTAGTTGGTACTGTTTAATATATTCCAAAATTGGCGTAGTCTTCAATTCTTTTAAGATATTGGTGTTCCTTTTCCGATCCCATCTCGTGTAACCCGCTTTTCTGTGCATGAATCTCATTTCACAAGCCGTTATTCTGCTTTCATGTTGTCTTTTTAGTGTCCATGCTTCACTACCATAGGTCAACACTGGTCTAGCCAAAGTGTTATATAAACGTAATCTGGTGTTTTTTTGTACAAGGGATGGTTTCATAACTTGATTAATAATTCCCAAACCTTTATTATAACTAGTAATTTTTCAGGGATATTGGAAAATTTTCTATAGGATCATAACAGGCCCTGGAAGAAGAAGAAGAATGGAGAAAAAAGTATAATATATGCACCCATATGCACATATTAGTGAAATATGCGCTAATCCCTTGAATATGCATTTATATGCACTATAAAATTTTGCCAATTGATTCCAAGTGACATGAAATGCATTTTCCTCTTTCATGCATATGTTTATCTTTGAAGGAATAAAACATGCAAATATGCACAAATCTGCCCTCTAGTGATAAGTTGGCTAGTCTGTCTGAGCAATGACTAATACATATTTTACATTGTAAATATGGTGATTACAATTTCTCACTTCTTTTTATGCCATTTTTCACATTTTTTTTGGGAAAAAATCAACATATATTTTTTCTCAGGTAATTATGCATATACTGTAACAATAAATTGTGTGTTTTTCTGCTTCTTTTAATGAAATTTATGTTGGTAGCATAGAATTCCCAGTTTTTTTTATCTTCCCCCTCTTCATCATCATCATCCGTAACAAAAACACTTGTCTCTGTACATAAAACATCTATGTAACATGGTCTACTGTAAATTAATGAGTCATTTTTTAACATCTTACCTCATATTTTATATTTCTTTAAACACGGGAACTAGTTTTTCAAGAGAAGGATCTCTCTCATTTTCAACCGGCATTATGACTACCGGATTTTCGTTGGAATCTCCATCAATAACGTTGCCATCTGGTGTTGATTTGATGAACTTTGAGATGAGGTCACGTTCATCAGGAATCTCGAAATTTATGGATCTAAATTTGTTCTTCTGAATATATATCTTCTCCCAAATTGTCAATTCTAAAGGTTTTTCCAAATGTTTTAAAAGTTGGGCTTCTTTTTCTATTTTATGATTCTCCAATAAACTATGTGCTGCAATAGCTGATTTTTCAATTTCACCATTTTTAATATTTCTAAAGTGTTCCTTAGTGCGAGTGTCCAAATTTCTTTTTGTTTTTCCTGTGTATACTTTATTGCAGTCCTTACAATTAATTTGATAAATTCCACATTTTTGTTATCTGGGGTGTTCAATTTCTTATTAGTTATTAATAGATTACCAAGGCTAAATTTATTTATCGGTGCCAATGTAATATTGAATTTCTTAAAAATTTTTTTGAAATTTGTTATGTATTTCAGGATGATACGTAATTTTCTTAAATTGTTTTCCTTTCTTTGAATCAGATTGCAGGGTAGTGTATGGTTTCAATCTTTTTTGTTGTCTGAATTTCTTTAATTTATTTACAATTATTTCTTTTCCAAAACAGTTTAAATTGTCTATGTTCAAAATGTGATTGTATTCTTTCTTAAAATCTTCTTCATTTAATGGAACATTTAATAATCTATATATCAAACTGTTGAAAATTGCATGTTTATGTGCCATGTGATTGAAACCTGAAGATTTTATATCATTGTCTGTATGAGTATCCTTCCTGTATATATTGAATTCAATTTTTCCTTATAGTTCATTCCTTATTAAGTAAAGGCCAAAAATGGGATTTGTTTATCCTTTTCCAATTCCATAGTAAATTTTCATCAAATCAACACCAGATGGCAACGTTATTGATGGAGATTCCAACGAAAATCCGGTAGTCATAATGTTGGTTGAAAATGAGAGAGATCCTTCTCTTGAAAACTAGTTCCCGTGTTTGAAGAAACATAAAATATGAGGTAAGATGTTAAAAAATGACATATTAATTTACGAATTAAGAACCTCATAATGTTATTTCCCATATTTAACTATGAACGGTCTACAGTAGTTGAACTAGATTGTGACATGATTGATAAATTTAATAAAACTGCAAGAATAATGGCAGTGTAGGAAGATTTTGAAGAAATGGCTGAATTCAAATATCTCAGAACAGTAATTTACAAATAGGAATGAGATGCACATAGAAATTAAACATAGGCTCAATTCTGGAAATGCATGTTATTATGCATTACAGAGACTCTTGTCGTCCCAACTCCTTTCAAAAAAACGTTAAACTGAAAATATATAGTACTATTATTCTAAAGTAAAGTAATCCCACTACAGGCCTCAGGAGGCCCTTTGGGTAGTAGGAGGTTAAGGCTCCCACTTATTTCTGGACAATCTGCACTTGATGTCAGCCGGGTTGTCAGCCCCTGCATGAAGGCCGCCTTTACCCCCAGAACAAGCGTCTGGTACTCATTTCGGTTAGAGGCTGAGTCGACCCCCAGGCCATAGTGCCGCCAGATGGTTTGGGTCAGTTTAAAAATCCTGACCCCACTGGGACTTGAACCTTTCACCTTCCGGCTTGTAGCGCAGTGCCTTAAGCACTATACTACGGCGTGCAAAAACTATTATTCTCCCAGTTATATTATATGGGTGCGAAACATGGACTCTTACTTTAAGGGAGGAAAGGAGATTACAAGATTTGAGAATAAAATTCTTAGGAACATTTTTAGACCAAAGAGAGATGAACAGACAGGTGAATGGAGAAGACTACATAACAATGAACTACGTGGTCTTTATAGGAAGCCAGATATAATAAGAACAGTTAAGTCTCGTAGACTGTGATGGGCAGGACATGTGGCACGTATCAGGAATGAAACAGGGGTATGGAAACTTTTTGTACGAAAAGCAGAGGGAAAACACCCAGTTGGTAGACCAAGAATGGAGTGAGGAGAATAACAATAATGATTTGAGGGAAGTAGATTACACAGGGGATGATTGGAAAACATTAGCTGAGCATAGGGATGTCCGCCGTAATGCCAGTGAGTTAGACCTGTAAATTAGCTCAAGGAAAGTGAAGGGAATTAAATAAATAGAAAAGAACATTTTTTTATCTCATCTACTAACTGTTGTGTCGTCAACAGACGTATAACCATAGTTTATTTTTGAAGACTCTGAATGTGTTAACATTATGTGAAGCCAGGTGATATCACAGCAGCAGAGTCAACGCTACGTGGAGATCATTCCCAAAACTACTACCAACATTAACAGCTAGTCTATGTGTAATAAACAGGCACTCATGCCTTCTGCTTGCAAATATTTTCTATTGAACAAAACAAGAAAAAAATGTTGTTCTTGATGGAACTTATTGAACAAGAAACAGTTGTTCTAGGTATTTTTTTTTTTCCCCGTTAAAACTTATTGAATGAAAAAATTATTTTGTTAAAAATTTTTTGTAAAATTCTTTGGGGGGGGGGGGAAGAAGAAATTGTATTGAACTTTTATAGGAAGAAATCACTATGAGGTTTAATTTAAGATCATCTCATATCCAGTCTTCTGAGTAGACCATGGTTTCAAAGCCTTGGCAGCTTCATCTTCAGTACTTTCTTGTTGACTGATGTTTTGTCATCAGAAGAACTACTTCTTCCCTCTGTTGGTGGACCGATGAAGCTCTGGATTCAGTCAGAATCTGCAGGAATTTCGAAGTTCATGAGTTTTTCTTTCTTGTTTTTTTGAATGTGGATTTTTTTCCCCAAACCGTGAGTTATTTTTTGTTTTTCTATTTGTTTAATTAGACTTGCTTTTGATTAAATTAGACCAAGCATGAGCAGCTACTGCTGACTTTTCCACTTCACCATTTTTGACATTTCTAAGATGTTCTCTCATCCTTGTTTTCAAATTTCCTTTTGTTTTTCCTACGTAAATTTTGTCACAATCTCTGCATTTGATCTGATAAATCCCTGATTTGTTTTCTTCTTCAATGACATAACATCAGTCAACAAGAAAGTACTGAAGATGAAGCCGCCAAGGCTTTGAAACCACTGTCTACTTAGAAGACTGGATATGAGGTGAGGTATCAAGCATTGAATATAATCTTAAAGAAGAAATTGTTGTTGGTAATATTTGTTTGTAGAACTCATGGTACAAAGAATTCAATAAACATTCTGAATAACTGTGTTACAAGAAAAATTTGTTTTGGTAAAAATTTCTTTTAATTGAATTTATTTCAATAGAACTTGACAAATGCGTTATTCTATTTAAAATTTATTTCACAAAATAAGAACAATTTTTGTCTTGATATTTTCATTGTTGATAAGTCTTATTGGACAAGAAATTTAATATTTTTTTTCTAATTTTTTTGTAAAAATTTTGTACAAGAAACTTCATAAAAAAATTTTTCTCAACTTTAGTTTTATAGTATTTCTATTTGATGAAACTGATTGAATAAGCAATTTTATAAACAACTTCTAAAAATATTTGAAGACAAAAATTATATGCTCAGACTGGGGTTTGAACCCAGGACCTTTGGCTTTCTAGGCCGATGCTCTACCACTGAGCTACCTGAGGAACTCAAATCTAAATGCAAATTCTTTTCTTATACATTGTTAATTCCCGAGTGCCAAATGCTACAAGCATTTGCTTGATCACACAAATGGCGGCTTCTTATTTAAGAAGAACTTCTAAAAATGTTATAATGTTTTTTATAAAACTTATTCCACAAGAAAGTTATATACAATTTAATTGTATTGTTAGTATTATTCATTAAACAGGACCTATATTGAACATAATATTTATTAACAATTTTAATAAATTTTATTGAACAAAACATTATTTTAATTCTTGGTAATATTTGTTCTTTTTAATTGTTTACAAAAGTATTAAAAACTGTTCTGGATTTTTCGTAAAACAAATTGAACAAAGGCTTTTATAAAAATCTATGAACAATTGTTTTGTGCTTAGTAAATTCTTTATAAAACTTAACTGATAAAAATTCTATGAATTTTATTGAACAAATACTTTTAAAATATTGCACAAGAATAGTTTATTGCTCTTTCAATTGTTTTGATAAAACTTATTGTTGAAAATACTTCATAGTAAAGTATTCCCAACACAGGCCTCAGGAGGCCCTTCATAATGAATTAATTAAACAAAGAACAATTTTTCATATTTGTTCTTTTTGTTTTTCCAAATTTATTTAAAAATATTGTTCTAGATTTTTTCAAAAATAAATTGAACAAACTCTTACAAGAACACCTGTTGTTATTTGCAATTTCTTTATAAAACATAAGCTACGAAAAAATTATGTGAAATACATTTAACAAATAATTGTAAGTTTCTTGTAATTGGAGTTTCTAAGATAGCTCAGTTGGTAGAGCATTCGCCTAGAGTGTGTAAGGTCCTGGGTTCTAACCCCAGTCTGAGCATATATTTTTTCTTTTCAAATATAATTTATCCATCATTCAGATGTATGAAATGAATAATAAAAACATCAAAAGACTATAATGTAATGTAAAATTTCCAATTAAAGATCTTCTCTATATATAAACCAGATAGAAGCAACGGTTTCATAGCATTTGGTGTGTGGGAATTAACAGTGTATGTAAGGGAAAAATTTTCATTTATATTGGAGCTTGCTCAGGTAGCACAGTTGGTAGAGTATTCGTCTTAGAGTGCGAAAGGTCCTGGGGTCTAATCCCAATCAGAGTGTATAATTTTTCTCTTCAAATATAATTTAAGTTATCTTAGCATCTTATCGATGTTTATAAAACTTGTTGAACAAAATATTTTATAAAAATTCTTTTGAAGGGAACAAGAGTTGTTTGAGATTTTTTCATAAAACTTGCTGAACAATGACTTGAACGTGAACAATTTAAATCTCTTTGTCTTTTCACAAACTTGATTGAACAATGATTTTGGTAAGTGCAAGCAGAAGGTATAAATCTTAACACTATAAAGTAAACAGTACAATATTTATATTCTGAAATGTACAGTTGTGTCAAAAAGAAATTGTAACATATTTACTTGTACCGTTTATTTTAAGGATAACAGTGCCTAAACATGCAATGTCTCAGATGTCGATGTAAATTGTGAAAGCAGTTTTGTGCTTATTGATATTATTGTCCACATCATTAAATTATTATTATTTTTCTAATTATTTAAAAAAGCTAGAGACGGCTCACTTTCCATTATTTTCTTTTTATCGTGACGTAATTATGAGGCCCACAAAATCTATTTGACCAATCAAATATCTTGGATCAAAGATTAAAAAGTGTTTGAAGAAAAATTAACTTCTGATATCTACTAGTGCAGTATTACATACTTATGTTACCATGGTAACGCAGCTTGTATCTCTCTTCTAATTGGATGGCGTTATGCATCAACTGGCTATGTGCCATTATCTAAGTTTCAAGAAAAAAATACATAAGAATTAAATGAATCGTGATTTCTTCTTACCTCATACTTCTATGTTTTTTAAACACAGCACTGCAGTATCAGCGACCCATTGTCACCATCCTCAGCTGTTTTCACGATTAAACATGCTGACGATGGGTCGCTGATACTGCAGTGCTGTGTTTATAAAAACATAGAAGTATGAGGTAAGAAGAAATCACGATTCATCAAATTCTTATGAATTGAACCTCATAATGTTAAAAATTCCCAAATTTGATATATAAAAGAAAAAAAAAATGTTTAAAATTTAAGTCAGTCTTCAAGCGCCAAACTAACAATACTGGATATTGCAAGTTGTTTGTCTTGTTTGACAGTTATGCATCAACAATCTAAGAGCAGGAAATTTTTATGCATATTACTTGACCACGTTAACTTTTAATGCGGAAAAACTGTGAATTAAAAGAATGTGGTAAGGTTGGAGGTAGTAGACCCTTGTCTCAGGTTGCATTGACAGTGTTTATTTCCCATTAGTCGTGTTAGTGACAATGTCAAGTGCGAAAGTTAGACCCTATATTCTCATGTAAGTCTGCCAGACAGTAAAGTGATCCCACTACAGGCCTCGCGAGGCCCTTGGGGTAGTGGAAGGTTAAAGCTTCCACTTTTCTAGACAATCGGCACTTGATGTCAGCCCTGCGTGACGGCCGCCTTTACCCCCAGAACAAGCGTCTAGTACTCATTTCCGTTGGAGGCTGAGTCGACCCCAGGGACATGGTGCCGCCAGAAGGTTTGGGTCAGTTTAAAAATCGTGACCCCACCAGGACTCGAACCTTCGACCTTTCCGGCTTGTAGCGCAGTACCTTAACCACTACACTATGGTGTCCCCCTGCCAGACAATAGCTGGTTTAATTTCTCTGTGTGTAACAGTATGCAGAAACCTGTAGCCATACAAAGTCCGACAATCTTTCATTATGGTGAAATTAAATGTTTGTTACCTCTCCTCATAAATATTTTCTAAGTTGGTCGCGATTTCGAGACCATAACTGTCTCATCATCAGAACTTTGTAGGCGACTGGTGTTATGTCGATCGGAAGAAACTCTTCTTCCCTCTGTAGGTGGACCGATGAACCTCTGGGATCAGGTCAAAATTTGCAGGAATTTCAAAGTTCATAAGTTTCTTTTGTTTTTCTGAATGTGGATCTTTTCCCAAACCGTGAGTTCTTTTTGTTCGTCTATTTGTTTAATTAGACTGGCTTTTGATTCAATTAAATGTTTTTTGGACCAAGCATGAGCAGCTACTGCTGACTTTTCCACTTCTCCATTTTTTATGTTTCTAAGATGTTCTTTCACCCTTGTTTTCAAATTTCTTTTCGTTTTTCCAATATAAATTTTGTCACAATCCCTGCATTTGATCTTATAAATTCCTGATTTGTTTTCGTTTTCAATTTTTTCATTTTTATTGGTTTTAATTATCCTCTTAAGGCTGTATTCATTTTTTGGTGCTAATATTATATTAAACTTTTTTGAAATTTTTTTGAAATTTATAGTGTTTCAATGGATGGTAAGTGAATTTCTTGAATTTTATTTTTTCTGTTTCTTTTCAAGTAGGCCTACCACTATATTTACCACTTGTCCAGTCACCAACGGTGGAAGGAGACATCTTCACCACCAGCGCCTTTGCTTCTGCTCACTGGCTAAAAAGCTACGCGGTCGAGTAATGGCTGCATGATGCAAAATTCAGATTAGCATTTATGAAGATCTAGTTTCATAGTCGTTTGCTAGGAAACATAGCATTTACATTTTCTTTAACAACAAGGTTATATTTAAAGATTTGGTGCTAAAAGTGTGTACACTTACTTCATGAGTCAGTGCAACAGATGACATCAAAATCCCAATTTAAAAAAATGGTGCTTAGCCAGTTGATGCACAACATTGTCCAAATATAATATTTTGTGTTAATTAAAGGTTCTTACATGTAACATTTAGATATCTTAAACCATTTGTTGAGAATTAATTAAAATTCAGCCGATACGTTCAGATGTTGAAGTACAGTTTTCTCATCTTGTGTAAGTGGTCATATCTCATAGAAAAGCATTTTGTTAATAAAATGCAACAAGAAGTGACATGAGGTTGTTCTTAATAAATAAAATGAATATGGTACATTTTAATTGATAAATACTTGATCTTACATTTGACATGTTTGGATGTGTTGTCCATATCATCATAAGCTTGTCCTGACTCTTGATTTTTATGTTGTTGGCCCTGGATGTTGACTCTCACCCCATCTTCTGGTCAACTAAAGAACTTGTGAATCAAATATTTTTCTTCAGGAATTAAAAAAATTATAATATTTAAGTATCTTGGGTCAATAATTACAAGTTTAGGTACCTGTGAGAGAGAGTAAGACTAAAATTGCAATGGCAAAAAATGCAACTAAGACATTACATGGAGTAATTTGAAACAAAAATATCACAAAGGAAACTAAAATGAACATTTATAAGAGCATAATACAGAATATTTTGTCATATGGAAGTGAAACTTGGTCTTTGACGGAATTACAGAAGAATAAAATTAGAACAGTTGAATTTGATTATTTTAGAAGAAGCCTCCAAAAAACAAGACAGGATAAAATAAGAAATGAATTCCTTTGTAGAGAAATGAATGTCACCACATCTGTTGTTAAGAGGATTGAAAATCAAATGCTTAAATAGTATGGCCATGTACAAAGAATGGAAAATGAAATATGGCCAAAAAATATATACCAATGATCACCCCCTGGAAGAAATAAACGTGGCAGACCAAGATGGAAATGGAAAACCTTCGTCAGAACTATAATGGATGATAGGAATTTGGAAGAGGGAGATTGGAATGATAGAGATAAATGGAAACTAAAGACGGCAAACCTATAAGTGGGGGAAAGCCAAAGAAGAAGAAGAAGATAATATTTTTATTCTTCGGGAGAAGATATACATCCAGAAAAATCAAAATAGGATTGTGAAATGTGAAATTTCCAGGGAAAAAGATTTCATTGACAAGTTCTTCGGCCAACCAGATGTCGAAGTGGGAGTCAACATCCAGTGTTGACAACATAAAAATCGACATACTGGACAATCCGACGATGATATGGAGAACATATTGAAACATGTCAAACGAAAGATCAAGTAAGATGAACCAGATTCTCTTCATTTATTGCTGTATCCACTGTGAGATTTTGAATGCAGTTTATGATTGCATGTTTAGTTTCAAAATATAATATTTTTTCTTATAAATTGTTTATAAAAATATTGTTTTTGACAGACTGTACTACAGGAGCTTCATAATAAAGTCTCCTGAAGTTTGACAGTTCTAACTGAAATAGTCTGAGAAAAGTGCAACTTTTCAGCAATTAATTCAGTCTGAATGGTTTAAAATATTTATAAATACATATGAAGGGCTTGGGACAAGACAGTTATATGTCACATTATAGAAGAAATTGAGATACGGCCATGTACGGAGCTCTGGCCGTTCAGTTTTGTCACTGTTCAAGTGTTCTCAACAGATGACACTGTTTTTATTTAACTTTTATAGGAATTAATCACTATGAGGTTTAATTTATGGTGAAATTAAATGTTTCTTACCTCTCCTCATATAAATCTTCTAAGTAGATCGTGATTTCAAGACCACAAAGGTCTCATCTTCAGCACTTTCTTGGCGACTGGTGTTATGTCGATCGGAAGAGACTCTTCTTCTTCTTCCCTCTTTTGGTGGACCGATGAACCTCTGGATCAGGTCAAAATTTGCGGGAATTTCAAAGTTCATATGAAATTCTCCCAGATTTTGACCTGATTCAGAGGTTCATCGGTCCACCAAAAGAGGGAAGAAGAAGAGTTTCTTCCAATCGACATAACATCAGTCACCAAGAAAGTGCTGAAGATGAGACCTTTGTGGTCTCAAAATTGCGATCTGCTTAGAAAATTTATTTGAGGAGAGGTAAGAAACATGTTGTTGTTTTCAAATGCTGGGCCTTGGCAATGAAGCCATTAGCGTTCTTGCTCTCCAATATTTCTCTGTGGTGGATCCAACAGGTAATACTTCACAGGTTTGTAGATGTTCTTCGTCTTTGTTGCATAGAGGACAATTTGGATTTGTGTAGATTCCTATTTTATATAAATGTTTGGCCAAATAGTCATGTTCTGTAAGCAGTCTAAATTTTACTACTGTAGTTTTACGTGGAATTTCTGGAATAATATCTGGCTTCTTTACTAAAATATTCCATTTTTTGTCTTTGGCTTTATTACATAGGTTTTGGTTTTGTTTGATTTTATATTTGTTTTTAATTCATCTTTTTATGGATGTGAAAGGTAAGCTTTTAGTAGTATTCTGAATTAGATTGGAGCCTTTTTTGGCAAGAAATCAGCAGTGTCATTTCCAGCAATTCCACAACGTGCAGGTATCCATTGCAGTTGAATTCTTTTCTGTAGTAGGTAAGAAACATTTAATTTCACCATAGATGACACTATGTTTCTTATACATTTCTTTGTTTCATTGCTAGTTTTTAGTTTAGAAAGTCTTATATAATTATTGTGTGGTATAGGACTGTCTGTTGTTGGGCCCTTTATTTATTTCATGATAATCAACAACATTTTACATTTAGCCGCACAAGTGAACTGTTGTCAACCATTGAATGCCAAAACATATCTTGAAATTTCTCTCGGAGAAGCATTCTGTTGTACCAAGGCTGTGTCCAAAAACTAATATCTGTTGCTTTCAACTCCATCATCATCATCCATGCAAGTATTACGCTGTGTTGCCTGTTATGGCATCAAAGAGGAATTTTGCATCCAGCACTTTTTTGGACGTCCCAGCGATCTTTTGCCTTGGGGCAGTAGCGAAGTATGGCTTTTGGAATTCTATGAGACGGCATTCGTTGAAGATGGGCTTTCCAGTTGTTCTGGTAGTTTTGTATATGGTGAAGAATGGGTTCTACATCCAATTCTTCCATAATTTCCTCATTTCTTTTATGGTCCCACTTTGTGTAGCCTGCTGTATGGCGCAAAAATCGCATCTCATTTGGTGTTATTCGGCTTTCATCTCTTCTTCGTATTGTCCATGCTTCACTACCATATCTTAATACTTATAAAGCCGTAATCTTGTGTTCTTCTGTACTAAAGATGGTTTCATTATACTGTTAATTATCCCCGTTGTTTTTGTAAAATTTGTGATTATCTTTGATATATCAGCTTCACCTTGAAATGTTAAATTATAACCCAGTTTGTTTATTCGCTCTAAAATTTCATCATCCAAAACAATTTTGCTAGGTATAGGATATTTCCCATAAAAGGCCATCACTTTAGTTTTCTTTGTATTGATTTCCATATTGTACTTTTTTGCAATTATATTAAAATTGTGTATAGAATACTGTAAATCTGTTTCTGTTGGAGCTATTAATACCAAATCATCTGCAAAAAAGCAAAGAGTCTATTTTATGGTTTCTATTAATTTGGATAGAACCTTGTCTCATCTATTGCCAATCTTGGAGTATTCTATCCATGTATATGATAAAGAGCAAGGGCAAGAGGCCACATCCTTGTCTTACGCTCCTATTAATTTCGGTCCATTCTGTTTGTGTGTTATTGATTCAAACTGAAATCAAATTTGTTTTATAGATATTGTATACATTTAAAATATGCTGTTGTGCTTTTAACTGCAAGGCACAGAATTCAGCAATGGCAACCCAGTGTATGGAGCAGGTGGACTCTGCTTGAGTAAGAGTGGAGTGAAGTGAAGCATGATGCGGCGTGGTCAGCAATCTACCAATTCGGGGAATTGTATTAGGAGATTCTATGCCACGTGCCACCAACATAAACACAATTAATTGTTGCATTATGTGAATAATTACCTGAGAGAAATATATATATGTTGATATCCCCCCCCCTCCCAAAATGTCTTAAAATGATGTGTCAAGTTGGGCCTAAAATCACCATATTTACAATGTAAAATGTCCGGTAGTCATTACTCAGACAGAGTAGCCAATTTATCACTAAAACCCGCTAACAAATATCTGATGCTAAAGTAATTTGGTGCACATTAATTAGCCCATTTCTCACTCTAACTTACCTACTAATGCAGCATGGGATAGAATCTACCGGGAACGTGTGTTATCACTTTGGCAAATAAAACATTAAAAGTCGCTAAAATAATAGCCTTTTGTGGAAAATCCCCAATACCAAAGAAAATTTGTTTAAATAACAAAATTTTAGAGAGAGTTAATGAGTTTACTTATTTAGGATATAAACTCTCTTTTGTTGAAAATTTGGATTTACCAGAGAAAATTGTGAAATTCAACAAATCAATGGGAATCATTAATAGAATTTTAAAACCTTCATTAGTGCAAAAATCAACTCGTACTCGTCTTTATCAAATAATGGCTCGACCAGTCCTATGTTATGGGAGTGAAGCGTGGACTATAAGGACGAGAGATGAAAGCAGACTAACAGCTTGTGAGATGAAATTTATGCGCCGAACAGCAAATGGGATCGAAAGAAAAATGTAGAAATCCTTCAAGAACTTAATGTGTCACCAATACTGGACTACATCTCCAGATATCAGCTAAATTGGAAGGAACATGTCTCATGAATGGCTAGATCCAGGATCCCCAAGGCAATAATGAACTACTGTCCAAATGGGAAACGGTCACTTGGTCGACCTATGAAAAGATGGCATGAAAACCGCTTTCTCAGGCCGAACAGTTCTTCTAGAACTAATACCTGGCAGGATGATGATGAAGTCACTTAATCTCTGATTGTATATTCACTGGTGGCATTTACATTTATTTCCTGAAGTTCCTCCAGCGTACTCTGTTTCCAGCCAGCCATTCCACTTGTTTCCAGCTTTTCCCTCTTTGCTTTGCGGATTGCTTCCAAGTTTTCCTAGGTCGTCCGCTCTTTTTTCTCCTTGCGGATTCCAATCTAGCTGTCTTCTTGATGGCTCCATCTGGTTTTCTCAATGTGTGGCTTATCCAATTCCACGTTCTTTGTTTTATTTAGTAACACATTGGAGATTGGATGGTTCTTCATTTGATATTATTTCCAGCCTCTTATATTTAAAATACACGTCAGACATCTGTTTACAAAGGTCTGCAACTTTTTATTTGTTGCTTCGGTAACTTTTCATGTTTCACAACCATAGAGCAGGACTGGTTTTACATTGGTGTTGAACAGTCTTAAGTTTTGTCTTCAAAGAGATGTTCATAGAATAGCCATTGTATTATTTCTCTGTGGCTTAAATCAGAGATTTTGCACTGGATGTTAATGCCTTGCAGTTAAAAAGGCTGATAATATTTTTTGAACATGGTCTTGGTACATCACCAATGCTCCTCTGGCAGAAATCTCAAAGCAGGTCTCGGCATGCAATGGTAGACAGTTCCCTTGTGACATACAGAAGTTGTAATAGTATCAGGTGTGTTGTTTCCGCTCATCTTCACAGCTGATTCCCCTAAGTTTTTTTTTAACATCTCAAAACATTTATATAGTATATTGCGATGCAAGTGAGGTAAGCACTTGTTACTGATCGAGAAAAAGTTTGAAAAAAATGAGGCGCTTGCACTGAGTTTTTCAATTTTCGAGATCTGTTACGTGCTTACCTCATGTATTGCATACTATTTTTTGGTCGATGTGACTAATTTTTATTAAATATAGTATTACATGAATTAAAATATTGGTTGGATGTAAATGACTTCTATGAGAAAGAAACATTTGGTGATCGTTGCTATATAGCGTTTCTTTGTTTTATTATAGGCAAGGATTGTTGGCTGTGGAGACATTTTTATATGTAGTACCGTGATTAGAATCTGTTTGATAATTTTATTATGGAAGGAGTCGTGGTAGATAGAAGCCTGGAGAGTGGGATGTTCTGCATTAATTCCAGAAAAGTCTAAAGAAAGGTACGACAGCGTACAAAACATTCAAGAAATGTTTTATTTTACTTACCGAATCCATATCAGCGTTGCGATTTCTTTTGTTTGCATAGCAACCAGGTTAGATGTGGGAACGTTGACTTACTTCCAGTAACAACAATATTGGTAAGGTTAACAAATTAGTCACATCGACCAAAAAAGTATTTTTGGATAAGTATAACAGAGAACAAAAGTTTGCCAGATTTCTATATTTGCACGCTGGAGCTCTAGCATTGAGTGACTAGGATATATCTCCTGGCACAAATTTATCTCCGAGTCTCCCGTAAATAGTGAAACTCCATTCATCACACTTTTGCTGTAACGAAACCTAATTATTAGGGCAGGCAATTAATGATTTTGCATCTTTTTCTTATGAAACATTGCTTGCATACATGAAAATGTACGACATTAAAAAACGGATTAAATAAAAGCAATTTGTTAGGGCATTATTTTGCATTTTCTTAACTTTTTTAGGGTCCCGCGCCGTGTCCGAGTGGTTAAGGCAGGAAGCCTTGGCGCAGAGCTACGGGACTTGCGCTGGTTCGAGTCTCCATGGGGGAAGAAATTTTCTCATGGTACTTCGGCCAGTATGGGACCGGTGCCCACCCAGCATCGTGAGGCAATTGGGTAGCTAAAATAAGTAGCGGCTCCAGGTTGAGGAACCAGCTATAACGGCTGGGGGACTCGACATGCTAATCACATGTCACCCCTACACTGGCTGATTATCACCTACCTCTGTGATTGACACATGTGGATGTGAGGCCAGCAGCCGGATGGTAGGCTAAGGGCCTTGTAGGCCTGTCGCGCCAGGAGTTTTTTTTTTAACTTTTTTAGGGATAGGTAATTTTTTGGCAATTTTTAGGTCATTTTGAGCATTTTTTACACTTTTCCGGAGACTGTGACATTATTTGTATTTGATTTAAGATTTTTATTATAATTCAGTATTTTTCCTTGTCAATACAATTTCTTGGAATTAAGTAGTTGTTTTTCAAGGTATGTGCATAATGAACTTGCCCACTTCTAGGAATTTTATTCAATTTGTTAGAGCTTATGCTAGCTTCTCCCTTATTCTGATTGTTAACTGCAATTCAAAATTGCTGTAAAAGTGCACTGTGTAATTGAAATGAATTTTCTGGAATAAAAGGTACTGTAATATGTATTTTTTAAATACTTTTCTTTTAATATTTTGATGTTAAGTTAAATTTTATGTAATTCAGTAATCAAGTGAGTACTTAATCTAATAAACAGTATTTTTATTGGTAATTCTTCACTTTTTATTTGTCATTTATTTATTTTATTGGTTATTTTTTGCATTTTTTAGGTCATACATGCATTTTTTATTTTGCATTTTTACCAATTTATAGGTCATTAAAAGCCTTGCCCTAATAATTATGAACCCGGTGTTAAAATAAATTCTTCCAGACAGGTGTTAGGCCTACATTGCTCATACACAAACATACAGGCAGGAGGTACTCTATCTTAGTAGCTCAGTGGAAGAGCACCAGTGTATAAAGTTCGCTATCTTAGGTTTAAATCTCGACTGAGGTGGAAAATTTTCTAATTGAATAAAGCTTACAGATGACTTGTCTGGATTAAATTAATTTCTAAGTTATCGTTTAATTTTTCTAAAGTTTCTTGGGCAGCGCCTTCTTGAATCTTCAAGAAGTCCATTTTCAAGCTCTTGCTGGTTCCTTCTTAGGGTTGAACAAAACACATCAATACACTTGTGGGCTCAACTGCACTTCTACTAGCGCTTGATTTTTCAGTTATATTGTTGTAAATTATAGCTCTTCTTCTGTATTTACTAACATTATTTAATATTTTAAACTTTTTCAAAACAATTTTTATAACATTATTAGACATTTTGAAGTATTTATGTATTGTATTGTAAGCCTATGTTTTCCCTTTATAGAGATTTAGGCGCTCTCCCCGTACAGGGAAGAATTTGAACCATACTAATTTAGTTACACTTGTTTTCGTATAGATGTCATTTTGAGTGGTACGTGGTCAGCGTTCCGCCTCATACTGACATCTAGGAAACCAAGGTAGTACTAGGACGGGAAAATTCGGTAAATTTTGCTTAGAGGCCTTTTCATTCAGGTTTAAGGATTTTTTACGAGCCTGAAAATCTTCACACTCGGGACCTACGGCTTAAAGTCCCTCCTGGAGGACTTGCTCCTTCGATTTTTCCATCCTAAAAAATCCATCGACCCCGGCTGGGTTTGAACCCGCGACCGTCGGGATCAGAGGCAAGGAGCATAACCACTAGTCCACCGCAGCCGACAAGTATTTATGTAAATATGCAAATCACAATATTATGACACTGTTAGACAATATTGTGATGCTAATTGCTATTTTCTCCACAGAGTATATTACTTAGTCTATGAGTTTTCTATCGCTGTTTTGGCTTATCACTGGTTGGATCACCGTTAGGGAGTGATAAGTAAGTGTACACCCATTTTTAATAAACGTTTGGTAATTTTAATTTTATTAATATATTTCTTTTAACTTAGATTTGGGTATTTATTGCAAATATTGGTCATTTAAATTTCATAGTGACGGATAGTAATCAAGGATGAAAATATTTCACACTAGTTTAAGTGCAGTTTTTGCCACTTGTGTCCAGAACGAGGAAGCAAGAACTTAGAAATGTCCAGCAATTGAAAACACAACCTCAAATATGCCACATTAGATCAAGATTAAATACATTCATTTCAAGTATTTTTTTACAATATTTACATATTAAGATAATTTTATAAGCCAGCTACTTTCGTGAAATCGGTTGAATGCTTATTTATAACAGTATTTTAATTATTTATGTGTGTTACCATGGTAACACATTTTAACATGTTGGCAACAATAATTGCCTCAAACTCATTCTCAATCAATTACATATAATTTTTAACATTTCCAGTCCTTCTACGCGTGGTTTTATTTTAAATATTTTGGCAGTTTATATTTATATATTCATTGTACTTAATATTAGTATGATTAAAGCCATTTCGTGAACAAAACAAGATTAAAATCTGTAACAGTAGGTATGTTTGGCCACCATTTTGTATCTATAAAGGGATATGTGTTCAAGTGTTAATGTCATTTTTTGTGATTCATTCCTAGAAGTTAGGTTATGTATGGAAACATGATAGAATCCTAAAATGATGACTCAATTAATAGTTGATTCTTGTTTAATTGTTTTTCGGGTTAAATGGCCGCGGTCCAGTTTTGTTGAAATTCGACGTGCTCTGTGTGCCGGCAGTTGAGTTCGCAGAATCTCCTGAGGCAGTAGGAGACAAATTGTCGAGTTTCAACATAACTGAACCAAGGTCATTTAACTCTCAAAACTAATTTAACAAGAATAAAAACACCGGCCGTGAAAGCCTACTAATGTACAAAATTAATAGTGTTATGATTAATGCCATTTCGTGAAGGAAACAAGATTATAATCTGTAACAGTAGGTATGTTCATCCTCCATTTTGTGCCTTTAACATTTAGAAGTGTCCAGATGTTATTGTATTTTTTGTAATCCATTTGTAAGAGTTAGATTGAATATGAAATAACTTACAGTGCCCTAATTTTCACATATTGAAGTGTTATGATTGTCATTTCGTGAACGAAACAATATTGAAGTCTCTAAATGGTAGGTATGTTCTGTCGCCATTGAGTCAAATTGAGTATACCAAACAACTTATAGCATCCTAAAAATTATCACAGAATTAAAAAGTTATGTAATTTCGTGAACGAAATAAGATTAAAGTCTCTAAACAGTAGGTATGTTCTGTCCCCATTTTGTTTCTTTAGCACAAAATGTCCAGATGTTAATATAATTTCCTCAACTGGATTCAGTTGGCCGAGGATAGGGACCAGTGGAGGACATTACCGAATGTGGCATTGAACCCGGGGGTTCCATAAGACATAGTGTCAGTTTAACAGTAAACATCTGTGTAATAGACCGCAAATGACGATTAATGCTACAACAGTTAAATTTTTCAAATATTGTTGATTAGGGGAATGGACAATTACTTTATCGTTGAAGTGATGGCGATTGTGATGTTAATTTTTTTCATCCAACCCTGATTTACATCTGAAACCGTCTCATACAATTCCATACTCCTATAATTTTAATACTGAATTCCGAGTATCAAATGCAAACAACTGATAGCTAATACATACAAGTTTAGTCTCCTGGGTTCACTATCTTAAATTGTTTGTCCAAGTTCTTTTCTTAGGTTTAATTAGTTTATATTGTACATAATCCAATGTGAATCACAAAATGGCGATCTAACTTACTTTCTATGCATATTTATATAAATAATTTGATGTCACCTACGAGTGTGTATTAGAATACTGAATGCATCTCTTGGACTCTTATTTAATCCAATGTACGACACAAAATGGCGATGTAACATGCCTTCCATACAGATTCCTATGAACAATTTTATATCACATGTGAGGGGACAGTGAATGAATCTCTAATATAATTTCTCTTGTTGAAAACTGATGTAATGTAGGATATAAAATGGCGATGTAACATACCTTCCATACAGATTCCTATGAACAATTTTATATCATATGAGGGGGCAGTAGAACAGTGAATGAATCTCTAATATAATTTCTCTTGTTGAAAACTGATGTAATGTAGGATATAAAATGGCGATGTAACATACTTCCATACAGATTCCTATGAACAATTTTATATCATATGAGGGGACAATAGAACAGTGAATTAATCTCTAATATAATTTGTCTTGTTGAAAACTGATGTAATGTAGGATATAAAATGGCGATGTTACATACCTTCCATACAGATTCCTATGAACAATTTTATATCACACATGAGGGGGCAGTAGAACAGTGAATGAATCTCTAATATAATTTCTCTTGTTGAAAACTGATGTAATGTAGGATATAAAATGGCGATTGTAACATACCTTCTGTACAGATTGCTACGAGTAATGTATACGTCACCTATGTGGGACAGTGAATGCATCTCTATGTAAATTCTCTTGTACTCTTGTTGAAAGAAGCAAAGAGATGAATTGATTGTGACGTTTTGGGAAATTTTGCTCCACTTGGATGTAAACGCATAAGATGAAACGTTTGTTAGCAAGTGTTTGAAGCGAATATTAAAAGGTGCCGGTTGTGATTCAGTCGTCCGTTGCAGGTGGACTCCCGGATTGGTGTGGTCGCAATATTGCACGCACCAGTTTGATAATGTTTTTTAAAGCCAAGCTTATTGTAGAGGCTGAGCGAGGCGTCATTTTCTGGCCGGATCACTACGAACGGGATATACCCTCGCGATATGACAACTTTAGTTAAGTACTGCGCCAGGTATATGCCGTAACCCTTGCGCCGGAATTCAGGCCGGGTCTGCATCGAGAACATAGCTCCGTAGTAGGATTGTACCATCCACGCCGCTAGCTCCCCCGAAGAGAAGATTCCATAAGCTGGTAAAGCGTTGATTAATTTTTCGAATATTTCAACACATTCCATATCATTGGCAGGATACAAGTCGTGAATTGATTTGGCGTGCTCCGGTTTCAACTGCAGCATCTCTGCGCCGTCCGGTGGCAGCCTGCAACATTACACAACACCTGTTATGCAGGAGAATATTGTACAGGTGTCTAAAGTCACTATCCATTTCCATTTGTTAGCTTAGTGCAATATGTTTGTACGTGGATTGCCATATGAAGACACCAAAGCTGAATTTATCCATAAATTCCGCAAACCAGCCCCGACAAAGGCACACATTCGTCTGCTTGCAAACAAATTCATTTAACATTTTCCAATACTCTTATTTTAACACAGTTCCAATAATGGATCATATTATAATATTATAATGATACTGTGAAAAGAAAAATGAATGTCTGAACCAGGAATCGAACCGTGGACCTCTAGTTCTCCAGACTAGTGTGCAGCCCACTACACCATTCTAGACCTGGCACAAACATTAACATTTTTTTCCACATATACAAATCTATAATTCTCGTTTCGTCCGCTGCCAGGTAGGTGTCACTACCATCACCAACGGCCGGCTTCGTTCAGAAGTGACACCTACCTGGCGGACGAAACGAGAATTATAGATTTGTATATGTGGAAAAAATTGTTAATGTTTGTGCCAGGTCTAGAATGGTGTAGTGGGCTGCAGACTAGTCTGTAGAACTAGAGGTCCACGGTTCGATTCCTGGTTCAGACATTCATTTTTCTTTTCACAATAATATTATAATAATAAAATTCAAGCGTATTACCCGTTCAAGGAGTAAGCGCAGTTGTTGACGGAGGGCACTGCAGTCGTGTTTATGCAGGAATAGAACACGTGACACTGCAAAGGGGAACGGGACGTGGGACGCTGACAGTGAACACTGCCTTAGATGACGTCACGTGTAGCAACAAAGAGAGCTTCGCAATTCTTCCGCCTGCAGAGATATTTTGAACGACTAATACCAGCAGTGTGTGTGATGAGACACGACTACGCTTATCAGCAGAGACACTACAGCAGGTTCAAATTGCCAGTGATAGAACGAACGCATCAAATCGACTCCTCCAAACAGTGTGGAAAATTCCACGAAAACGTCCTTCTCAGTTCTGCTTCATTTACAGAATCGTGTCACAGAAGCAGCAGGATTTTTTACGTTTTAAATCATAAGTTTACATTTCGTTTCACAGTTGGAGCATGTGTTTTCATGTAGTAAGGCAGTAGAATATGTGTGGTTTTTCAATCAGAATGGATACTAACTTTAGAGGCCCCTGCATAACATCTGTATAGGAAACAGTTAAGTCTTGTAGGCTCCGATGGGTAGGACATGTGGCACGAAAGGTAAATGAAAGAGGGGCAAGGAAGCATCTTGTAGGAAAACGCCCAGTTTGTAGACCAAGAATGATGTGGGAGGAAGACTAACTATATTTTGAGGGAAGTGGATTGTACAAGGGATGATTGGAAAACATTAGCTCAGGATAGGGATGTATGGAGAGAACTTTTATAGGAATAAATCACTATTAGATTTAATTTAAGATTGAATTAAAATGCTTCCTCATACCCAGTCTTTTATGCAGATCGCGATTTCAAAGCCTTGGCGGCTTCTTCTTCAGAAGTAGTTCTTCCGAGAGACAAGAAACTACCGAAGATGAAGCCACCAAGACATTGAAATCGCGATCTGCTTAGAAGACTGGATGTGAGGAAGCATTTTAATTTAATCATAAGCATAGAGAGCTTATGTCCGCTCTTCATGAACCTATGGGTTCGATAGTTTTTTTTTTACTTAAGGGCCCCATCACCATCCCCTGGGTTTCCTCGGACTTAACATTTTCACTGCTGAGATATTTCCAGCCTTTAAAACCCTCCTTGCTCAATGCAGGGAGAAATATGGAAAAAGTTTATTTAGGTTCCTAGGAGATGACAGTATATGCCTGCTTAGTTTGAAAGCAATGCAATACGTATTATATAACTAGCAGGCGTTTGGAGTTGAGAATGGATATACACACCCATAGCACAACAAGCATTTTCTTTGCCAACGGATATACCCGTTCGTAGCAGTGAAAAGGTTAATGTCCATGTCCCCAGGTCTGCTCTTGTTCCTATTTATTATCTAGCGTGATTTCTTTACTTAATTCATTGTACTTTTACAGAGTGCGGTTAGTTGAAACTTAATCTAAGCTGTTTACAGTTATATCACATTATGGTTTCTTAATCTAATTTTGTTTCTTATACTTAATATACATAAGATGGAAGTATTAATCTTATATCTACTTAACCTAATGTTACAATTATCATAAGTAACGCCACGAGTGATTTCCAAATTATCGATAAATTCACGACTCACGAAGTGAGGAGTGAATTTATCATAAGTAATGCCACGAGTGATTTCCAAATTATCGATAAATTCACGACTCACGAAGTGAGGAGTGAATTTATCTAGAGAATTTGGAAATCAAGAGTGGCATTTGTTGGACTATTTAACGAATAAAATAAAGCTGTTTACTCACAAATCATTATTTAACTACAGTTATTTAAAAATATTTTTATATTTAAAGTAAACGGTGATGTTTGAAAACTAATGAGAAACGATAGGTAGCCTACGCTTCTACTGCTTCTTTTTGTTTATCATGCAACCAGATCATACTATTTATTGCCAAAGGAACGCAATATTGTAAGAATGCTCTCTAGTGGAGAAAAAATGAAACACATCAATCTGTATATTAATTCATTTTTGATTGTCGTATACATTTAAGAAAGTGCAAACAGTGGTTTCTTTTTTTGGTGGTATAATCAATTGCTACAAATGTTGACATGTAAGCACTATTATATACAATCTGGTAGCCGTATTTGTTATAGGCTCAGTCACTGCAAAAAACGGTCAGACCTGTTCAGAATATTAAAAAGGAGGAGCTTTGCTTAATATATGATAATCCTAACGTTGAAATTATTTTCGTGAAACACGTCTCTGATTGGTTGTAATAACAGAAATCATTGAAACGTGATTGGTCATTGACTCCCATTTGGGGCATGAGTTAAATAGTCTAGAGAATTTGGAAATCAAGAGTGGCATTTGTTAGGACTTTAACGAATAAAATTAAGCTGTTTACTCACAAATCATTATTTAACTATAGTTATTTTAAAATATTTATATATTTAATGTAAACGGCGATGTTTGAAAACAAATGAGAAACGATAGGTACGCTTCTAACTGCTTCTTTTTGTTATCACTGCAACCAGATCATACTATTTATTGCCAAAGGAACGCAATATTGTAAGAATGCTCTCTAGTGGAGAAAAATGAAAACACATCAATCTGTATATTAATTCATTTTTGATGTCGTAATGATGTAAATATGACAATTATATTTTTCTCGATTATTACCTGGGAAAAAATACATTTAAGAAAGTGCAAAACAGTGGTTTCTTTTTTTGGTGGTATAATCAATTGCTACAAATGTTGACATGTAAGCACTATTATATTACAATCTGGTAGCCGTATTTGTTATATAGGCTCAGTCACTGCAAAATAACGGTCAGACCTGTTCAGAATATTAAAAAGGAGGAGCTTTGTTTAATATATGATAATCCTAACACTGATAAATATTTCGTGAAACACGACTCTGATTGGTTGTAAAACAGGAATCATTGAAACGTGATTGGTCATTGACTCCCATTTGGGGCATGAGTTAAATAGTCAAGTATATATATTGATAAAGCGCCACAAATATCAGGGTATATGACATTTTTAATTTGGCGCAACAAACATATGTCAATAGAAAGCAAAACCCGCATATACAAAACGATAGTTCGACCAGTTATCGTATATGGGGCAGAAACTAGGGCTGACACAACAAAAACTAAACAAATAATAAGCACATGTGAAATGAAAATCTTAAGTACTGTTCAGGGGGAAACATTATTTGATAAAATACATAACACAGAAATTAGGGACAAATGTCATATTCAAGACATAACCAAATTTATTATAGATAGACGAAAATATTGGAAGGGTCATATAGAGAGAATGGAAGAACCCGGCTTGCAAAAAGAGCTAAAGAAGATAGACCAATGGACGGGAGAAGAACAAGAAGAAGACCAGCCAAGAGACGGATAGACAGTGAATGCACATCCAATACGTCTTCCTCCGAGGAGTGATTTTGGAAATAAACAGGATGAAAATCCTACAAATTAAGTTTAAGAAGAAGAAGACATATTGATATATTCTACTTATTGTATCGTTGATTTCCTCGTCATCAGCTCGTGTGGGTGTACTCCGCGATCAAGTTGTACAGAGTGATTCAGAAATACGGCTATACGTTTGATCGCATTTTGTGACGAAAATATTATTATTAAAGGAAATACGATCTTATCATTGGAAAGGGAATCCTTCAAATTACAATAGAACAAAACAAAACAAATCACTGTTCACGTGCAGCTTGGCGGGTTGATTTTTGTGGGCTAGCGTCGAACGCCTCCACAATTCTCTTCGTCGTTTCTGCATCCGTGCTAATGCGAGGTCTTCGAGGAGGTTTGATTTTCTGCATCCTTCTCGTTTCCAGCAGTCGTTTTCTCCACTTCCCCACTGTCAACGGCTGCAATGCTACGTTAAACTCATGTCTTGCCCGTCTTGCTGCCTCACGATCATTAACATACGTTATTGCCCATGCAGCAATTGTAATTTGCTGTTGCATATTTAACGCCATTTTGACTAATGACGTAAGTTCTACACTGTTTTGTTTTATTTCATTGTTGTAATTTGAATAATTGCCTTTCCAACGGTAATTTAATATTTCCTGTAATGGTAATATTTTCATCACACAACGCGATCAAACGTATAGCCATATTCATGATTCACCCCGTAGTTATCTTTCTGCATCCTGAACCGCAAAGGTGCTGACATGCACGGCTATTTCTAGTTGTCTTCCGATAGCCGCGTGCTTGGTACAAGTCCTCTCTCGTGCAGTTTGCCTCTAAAATGGCCTGAGAGCAATTGACTGACGGCCTTATCCATGACATTTTCATGCGAGTTTTCACGTTTGGCAGGAATTCGTATGTTGTTCTGGCATTTATTTCGTTGTGCCAGCGCTGTTGCCATTTTTCTTGGAGATGCTATTCAAGCATTCTTTTTGTGGCTTCTCGCCTCTCGTACATGTCTGGTGTATGGGTTCGATGTGTCAGTGGGACTCTGAGTAATTCACAGGTCCTGGGCCGTAGCCGAGTGGTTTAAGGCTAGACTTGCGCTGGTTCGAACCCCGATGAGGGAATAAATGTTCTCATCAAATTTCGGCCAGTGTAGAACCGGTGCCCATCCAGGTTCATGAGAAATGTGGGCAGCTACAATAAATAGCGGCTACAGTTTGAGAATAGCTGGAGGACCCAACATGTCACTCCTGTACTTGCTGTTTTTAACATGTGGATGTGAGATCAGCAGCCGGATGGTAGGCCGAGGACCTTCTATCGGGTTTTTCATGTCTACGGGGTGAATCATGAACATGGCTATACGTTTGATCGCGTTGTGTGATGAAAATATTACCATTACAGGAAATATGAAATTACCGTTGGAAAGGCAATTATTCAAATTACAACAATGGAATAAAACAAAACAGTGTAGAACTTACGTCATTAGTCAAAATGGCGTTGAATATGCAACCGAAAATTACAATTGCTGCATGGGCAATAACGTATGCTAATGATCGTGAGGCCGCAAGACGTGAGTTTAACGTAGCATTGCAGCCGTCGAGTGTGGGGAAGTGGAGAAAACGACTGCTGGAAACGGGAAGGATGCAGAAAATCAAACCTCTGGAAGGCCTCGCATTAGCACGGATGCAGAAACAACGAAGAGAACTGTGGAGGCGTTCGACGCTAGCCCACAATAATCAATCTGCACGTGAGCAGTGATTTGGTTTTTTCTATTGTTGTAATTTGAAGGATTCCCTTTCCAATGATAACATATTTCCTTTAATAATAATATTTTCGTCACAAAATGGGATCAAACGTATAGCCATATTTCTGAATCACTCTGTAGAAAATAGTATTGTTCTTATGGGAATGTTAATGACAGCGCAGACTGTGACAGTCTCCAAGTTCCGTTGAAAGAGGATGGTTCAATGACATCTCGGCTGGTCGCTTTTCCGGTAATCGAGTTCACCGTCCTAACTAACTCACTGGCACTATCAAACCCGTCGGTTCATGGCCTTACGGACATGATCTCTCCATACATCCCTATTCTGAGCTAACATTTTCCAATCATTCCCTGTACAATCGACCTCCGTCAAATCGTAATTAATGTTCTCTCACCTCATTCTTGATCTACCAACTGGGCGTTTTCCCTCTGGTTTTCCTACAAGAAATGTTCATGCACGTCTTTCATTCCCAATACGTGCCACATGTCCTGCCCATCGCAGTCTATGAGAGTTGACTGTTCTTATTATATCTGGTTCCGTGAAGTAGTTCCCGCCCGGAGAACTGAATGGGGGACTATTTGACTTCTGGAAAATTTTATCCCTGTGGAACCCATGTCCGCATTTCTTGACGGTTGCATTTTTACGGTGAAAGATCGTCACTCTTTCGACCAAGGTACTCTTTTCGTCTCTCTCTCTTTCCGAGCCGAGCGGTTAAGGTAGGAAGCCTTGGCGCAGAGCTACGGGACTTGCGCTGGTTCGAGTCTCCATGGGGGAAGAAATTTCCTCATGGTATTTCAGCCAGTATGGGACCGGTGCCCACCCAGCATCGTGAGGCAATTGGATAGCTACAATAAAGTAGCGGCTCCAGTTTGAGGAAGGAACCCTATAACGGCTGGGGGACTCGACATGGTGACCACATGTCACCCCTACACTGGCTGTTGATCATCTACCTCTGTGATTGACACATGTGGATGTGAAGGGCCAGCAGCCGGCTGGTAAAAGGGCAACCGCTGAAAAGTGGAAAGACCCTCAATCGGATCTTTCTATATATATATATATGTGATGTGACACATAAGGACACATTTACTGGTAGGAATTGGCGTGTCGTGTACTTACTCTTCGGACTGGATGTCTTCAGGCGGGTTGGTGCAGACATAGATGTCCCCGCAGACCTTCTCTATGGTTCCTATAGAGGCTGTGTAGAAGTCCTCGAGGTGCTGTATGATGAGGTGGTGCGTGAAGTTGAGGTAAATGGGCTGCGACCAGTCGATCAGCACGTCCTCTTCTTCCACCAGTTTCAAGTCATCCAACTGCTCGCACGGACAGAAGATACTCAAACTCTCGTACAGCCGTCCGTTCGGCTGAAACATAACACAACTTTCTGCATTCATGTTTACCCCTGCAGTTGTACTAGCTCCCCACTTGTTTTATTTCCGTCCCTACATTGGATTGTTCAGCACAACATAACAGTAATACAATTAATAATTGTTATTTTTGCGCGATAGTACGTTATGTCGTACTTACAGCAATGGCGATCGTGATGGGAAGTTAAACTTCCTACGTTTCGGGGTTGCCAACTTAAATAACTGTATGAGGTATAATCATTAAAATTCATCGGAGAACATTTTGTTTAAACAACTCACCTCATAGCATTCATGCTTCCATGATACTGCGGTTTCAAACACAGTCGTGTTCACCCTCAGCCATAACTCCGACTGACGAGTTACGGCTGGGGATGAACACGACTGTGTTTGAAACCGCGGTATCATGGAGGTATGAATCCTATCAGGTGAGTTGTTTAACCAAAATGTTCTCCGATGAATTTTAAATAACTGTACTGTAATATTATATAAGTCCACCGCTGCGCTGTAGTCTCGAGGTGTGCGTGGCTGCTTTCTCACGCAGCGAGCCCGGGTTCGATTCCCGGTCGGGACAGGCTCCTGGGTGAGGTTTTTCCTCACCTGTAAGACAAATGTCAGGAAGATTAGTGCGCAACGGTCCCCGAAAATCATCCGGCCATCATCATCCCACGGTGTGGAAAGCAACGAGAAGCTGCCACACCTATAATTCCCTAGTAAAACTGCAAAGCATAGCATGAAAATGCTATGATTACACTGAAAGACCTGCCCTCCGGCAGAATTACTATCCATGGAATATTATGTATTACAAACCAAGTGCGGGAAGTAAAACCACTGCTCTTAATGTATACTATATACAATGTATATACAAAAATATATCCAAAAGGTAATGTTAATATACATTATACGAAACAAATCACTGCATTTTAAATTAACTGAACTTTATTTGAAACAATAAATACGCACTTGCAGCCATTTTATAACTGATTGGTGTCACGGCCTCCTGTAGCTTCAAGTATAAACATTGCCCACACTGTTAACGTTAGTCAGTTGTTTATAATGAACGCAAATATTTCCAACAAAGATGTTATTATTTAACTATAATTTATTATTTTGAAAACACCATCGTGCAAAAAATAATGTACAACGCACGTTTGTGAAGTGTTTTACAGAATCTCGTAAATTAAAAACTGAGCGATAGCTAGGTTTTTAAACATTTTCCTCGCTTATGTAAAAACCACTTCCCAACCTCGCATCGCGATGTACTGCGGTAGTGTCTTGTAGTATGTTTAATTAAATTGTCAATGTGTTGGGCCGGTGTATGTTATATGTGGGCCCATACAGCCTCAATACTAATAAAATTAATTGATAAAACCGTTGAGGTGGAGAGTCATAAAATAAAATATACCTTCTTAGGTAAAATCCTTCGTCCATAACTTACAAAATATGTAATCTTTATGCCTGTAGGCCTTTCAGAACATCCGTTCCATCTTCAGCAGGTAGTATGATGGTTGATGTTGCTGGTGTTGTCGTGACTAAAGCTTCTTCCTGACGATATCGTACAGTGGGTTGTTTAGTCTGGGAGTGCTTTCATTTATTAAAAGCTTGTTGTCTATTTCCTTGATAATTTCCAGGTCTTCCAATTTGTTGATTTTAGTTGGATTTCCCTCTTTGTGTACTATTGTAAGGGCGTCTTCTATTGAGGTAATTCTATGACCGGCGTTTGTTATGTGCTTAGCGTAATGAGACTTTCCACATGCGCACACGAAAACACGTCACAACATCGACAATCTTTCCGCGAAAAGCCACAGTTAGAAAGAGTTCTCCTGGATTACGTAGGGAAATAAAGGGCAAACGGATTTTCTGTATCCGTTTAAATGATGCAGTTAGAAGGCCTTAAGAATGTGGAAATCCCGTGCAATGAATTTAAGGCAAGTTACGGCTGCGCGAGGTGATTTATGACACGTCACGGCCTTGTAATTCGGCGGCGTACGTCAGTAGCGCAGAAACAAACTTCTCAATACCAGTTATTTCATATATAAACCGCACCCTAATTTTGAAATATATATTGTAAGCAGCGATCATCGAGCAGCACTGGGTTTCCAGCGAGTACGCGTGACCGCTCGATAGATGGCAGGCTGGAGCCCAGGAGTGCAGTAAGCTGCCCACCAGGTGGCAGCAGAAGGCGGGAGAGAGAAGGTTGGCAACACGGCCGGAAGGCAGGGGAAAGCGGAAGAAGCCATCGAGGGGATTCTTGGGTGTGCGTGCTGCTGTAGAAGAGAGACGTGACTGTGTGTGTTGCGATTACCACGTGTTTCTATTAGTGCCCATACTTCTTTACTTCTTTGTTTTACATATCAGAAGTGGGATAAACCCTAGTTTTGTGGTTTTAGTGGTAGTTTTTGTGATCGCAGATTTACCAATTTATAGTTATTGGAAAATTAAAAATGGCCAGCATGTACAGGGAAGATTCCATGCTGGACTATGATATGGAGGTGGAGGATGATCGTTTCACGTGACGATCTGACTCCACTTTCCGGTTCCAGCGTGGATGGCGATCTAGGACATGATCTGGCCGTTGACACTAGGGAAGATTAATGAGATGCCGGCGGGCACCCATGCGGCAGGCGGCGCACGTGGGCGACGATCGATCCCTAGCGGTCGATAATGGTGGGCCAATCGGGAAACCCCGGGCAGGTGAGTGAGGCGGCTCGAGGGGACCCAATGCAACTGGCGTTGGCCCAACTGCTTAGCCAGGGAGACTTGGCTAAGGCGATCACGTCGGCGGTGGAGGAGCAGGCGGCTCGCATCTTCCGAGGCGTGGAGGAGAAGTTGCGCCACGCGGGTGTCTCCCCTAAAACTGGAGGCACCAGTGGGGCAAATTTTAAGACGCCCAAGGGGCGCCCTCGTACACATCATGGTGGGTGTTTTGGTGGGGAGTGGCGCCTCTAGCGCGAGCGTGGCCAGCAGCGCGAGGGCGGCGTCCCGAGCGGGTGGGGAGATTGTGGACCAGTTCGATCCCGACGATCGGGATTGTAACATCGATCGCTGGCTCCACAAGATCGACCAGCTGGGCCGTATCCATGGTTGGTCCGAGTACGAGAGGTCGTGTTACATGCAGGCGAAACTACGCGGGGCGGCGAAGACGTTGGTTTCACCGCCTCGACGACTATGACCTCTCGTGGGGAGAGTGGAAGAAGGCCCTGCGTCGCGCCTTTCCACGGCGGCATGATTTTGCGGAGTCATTGGAGGAGCTGGTAGCAAGGCCGTTAAGCTGCCAAGCGAGTCCATGACGAAATATTATCATGCCAAGCTGGCATTGTGTGAAAGGTGCGGGTTTACGGGAGAGAAGGCCATCTCTCTGTATAATCAGGGCCTCCCGCTCGACCTACAGGCGAATGCTCGGGGCTTCAAGTGTAGGACTCCCGGTTGACCTGTACTCGGGATTTCCTGGGTGGGTTGGATCGCTATCAGGCGAGTGTCCAACCCCACCCACCAATCTCACGAGGGTAGAGAACCGGAGAGGGTTTCCTGGAGAGGGAAGAAAGCGCGCTCGTGTGGACAGCAGGCAACAGGCCGCATGGCGCAGTGAAGCGTCGGGTCCGGGTGCTTTAACTGCCAGGAGTGGGGGACCCATATGAAGCCGGGACTGTCCAAAGGCGAGGCAAGAATCGGTGCCAACGATGTGGCAAGAGCGGCCACTCGAATCGCTCTGCCCAACGCGAGCCGCAGGAGAATCTCAGGACCACACTGCTATGGTAAGGCTTGTCGATAGTAACAGTAGTAATGTCTATAAGTAAAGCCGCCTGGACCAGGATGAGAAGCGCATCACAATCTATATAGATACAGGTAGTGAGTATAACATTGCCACAGTGCAGTGTGCCCAGCAGGCGGCTGAGGGGAGGGATGGCGTCCAACATCAGTGTGCTTGAGGGGTTTGGTGGCGGTACAATTCTTGGTACAGGTGAGGTCACTTTGAATATTAGAGTGGATGCGATCTCTCTCCAAATTGACGCCATTGTGGTCACTAGTTGTCCTGTCAGACGTGTGACTTACTTCTGGGACAGCCAGCACTGCAGGGGTGACGTGGTATTTGGTTTGTGTCTGAGGAACCTCCACCTTGTCGGCGGGCAGAACCTAGTGTTCTCACCAGTGAGTTAGATGTGGAAGCCATGGTGAATGGCTCCGACCGGTACCAGGTAAGAGCATGTTCAGATGTTTTTGGTTAGCTCCAGGTTCAACCACCATGTTTAATGTCAGGGTAGTAAGGCGCAGACCCTTGGCACAGAGGTTTTTGTGGGAGCCGGACAGTATGAGGAAAGGGGGGGTGGTGTACCGGGATGCAGTGCCCGAACTGGTAATACCATCACATGGAGAACAACAGGTGGAGATGGTATGTAATCTGGTCCGAACCCCTGCTCTGGAAGCAATCGTGTGTTGGCGAAGCTCATCAGTGTGAACTCTCACACTCACAGGTAAATCGGGTGTTGGCAGAACCAGGGGTGTTGAAATGGCTTCTCCCAAAATTATATAGCGATATCAATGGGGTGAGAGAATACAGCTGTTAACCTGCTACAAAGAAGGCGATCGCTTCTCGCTGGCGACATGAATCTTGGCAACTCACGAGGCGAGATGAATTCAGGTAACTCGGACAAGCCAGTGTACCATCGTCCGTACCGGCTTTCTTTTGCAAGAAGGGAAAGGTAACCGAAAAGGGCAAGCGTTTAGCGAGTGGGGTTATTCGTGAATCCGAGTCTAGTATGCGAGCCCCATAATCCTAATACCAAAGAAAAATGAGACATTCGAATGTTGCTGGACTTCAGGGCACTAACCGGTGTACGATTAAGGATAGGTATCCGATGCCTCTAGTGAGCGCGAATCAGCTGATAACGGCAGGGAG
>JASPKZ010004904.1:25000-45539 GCA_030220185.1 Diploptera punctata | reverse complement strand
TTTTTTTTCCATTTGTGCATTTAAAGCCCACACATCAGCTCCATAGGTAATAATGCTTCTGATTATTGTATTAAAAATAGTTTTTTTTTGTTTTTTTGAAGATATGTTTGTCCCATACTATCCATTTAGGGCAGATATAGCATACTTTCCTATATTGATCCTGTTTCTTGTTTTCCATCTTTAGTGATTTTAATTCCCAAATACTATATTCTTCAGTGTATTTATTTGTCCCTAAATTTTCTTCTAGTATTAAATCTTGAATAATAATAATAATACCCTCCATGGTATCTTTTACCTTGTCGTGGTGGAGTGGCTTGCGTGCTTAAATGATCCTGAGAGCTATGCCGGCGGTAGCATTGCTGCCGATAGGGTTACCCATGCCGGACTGGTCGAAGGTGATAAGCCAGACGAAAAAAAAAAGTACCTTGGGCGAAAGAGTGACGATCTTTCACCGTAAAAATACAACCGTCAAGAAATGCGGACATGGGTTCATCTGGGGTAAAATTTTCCGGAGGTCAAAATAGTCCCCCCATTCGGTTCTCCGGGCGGGGACTACTTCAGGGAACCCATGCCAAAGGCTCAAACACAGGGACATGTTCCTAGGAACATGGAATGTAGGACTTTATACAATAGCGGGGGCACTAGAGATATTAACGCAGGAATTGGATAAATCGCCCTTGGATATAGTCGCTTTACAGGAAGTTAGGTGGCCAGGAGTAGGTAGTCATGAATCAGGAAGCTTTGCATTATACTATGGGGGTGCAGAAAGACCTGCATTTGGAACAGGATTTTTAGTCAGAAGGAGGATCCTATCCGCTATCCGAGATATTAAGTTTGTTAGTGATAGGATATCATACATAATTCTAAGGGTAAACGACATGATTTTATAATTGTAAATGTACATGCCCCCACAGAAGACAAAGATGACAAGATCAAGGATGAGTTCTATGAAGATTAGAATGCTTATTTGATAGCCTTTCACGATATCATATGAAAATTGTCTTAAGAGATTTTAATGCAAAAGTGGGACGGGAAGATATATTCAAACCAACAATAGGCAAATTCAGTCTTCATGAAGATAGTAACGACAACGGGGTTAGATTAGTCACATTTGCCACATCAAGAATCTCATTGTTAAGAGCACAACATTTCAGCATAAGGATATTCATAAATACACCTGGACGTCCCCAGATGGAGAACTCGGAACCAGATAGATCATGTATTAGTGGATAAACGCTGGCACAGTAGCATCATTGATGTTAGATCAGTTAGAGGGACAGACTGCAATTCGGATCATCATCTGGTCAGAGTGAAAATCAGACAACGGCTATCGCTTATGAGAGGAACAAACGCTAAAGATGATTCTGTAAAATATGAATTAAAAAACTTGAAAAATGATGAAATGCGGCAAGAATACCAAATCAAAATTGCTAATAGATTTGAAGTACTGGAATCTTCAGGTGACGATGTGGCAAACGAAGAGAAAACTGATATAAATAAAGAATGGGAGGCTATAAGAGATACTGTTAAATTGTCAGCATCAGAAAGCATTGGTTGTTTAAAAAAGAGGCAAAACAAGAAATGGTTTGATGAGGAATGTGCCGACATTGTAAAGAAAAGAAAGCTAGCAAAAATGAAATGGTTATACGAGCCAAATGAGGTAAATTTAGAGCAATTGGGTAGTGTTAGACGGGAAACCACCAAGTTACTAAAGAGTAAAAAGAGGGAATATTTGAGAGAGAAGATTAATGATCTTGAAATGAATGCAAAAAATAGGAACATTAGAGAATTATATCAGGGAATTAGTATAGAGAAGAAAGGGTTTCAGGCTAGAACAAATATAATTCGGAATGAAAATGGGGATATGATTGCAGATTCTAGGAGTATATTAAATAGATGGAAATGTTACTTTAATCAGCTATTTAAATGTACACACAGAACAGGACATTGAGGAGGATAAGTTACAAACAGCAGAAATGCTAGTCGCAGAGCCAAGTGCATTAGAGGGTTGAAAATGGCGATTGAAAAATTGAAGATGTATAAAGCAACAGGTTCAGATGAGATCCCAGCAGAAACTGATAAAATCAGGGGGAGAAAAATTGATGGGCAAGATACGCTGGTTGCTTAGTATGATTTGGGAAAAAGAAGCTCTTCCAGATGAATGGAAGGAATCAATTATCGTACCAATTTATAAGAAAGGAGATAAAAAACTGATTGCAACAACTACAGGGGCATCTCATTACTTTCAACTTCGTACAAAATTCTAAACAAATATATTAGTCAGCAGACTTACTCCCTATATTGATGACATTCTAGGAGATCATCAATGTGCATTTAGAAGAAAACAGGTCTACAACAGATCAGATTTTTAGTATAAGACAGATTTTAGAAAAGAAATGGGAATATAATGGTACTGTACATCAACTGTATGTAGACTTCAAAAAAGCATATGATTCAATTAAGAGGGAGAAGTTATATAGTATCCTGCTGGAGTTCGGAATTCCTAAAAAGTTAGTTAGACTTATACGAATGTGTCTAAATGGCACAAAGAGTAGGGTGCGTGTAGGCAAACAGTTTTCAGACACTTTTGAAATCCAGAATGGGTTGAAGCAAGGAGATGCACTATCTCCTCTACTATTTAATTTTGTACTAGAGCATGCCATTAAATCTTTAGAGAATGAGGAAGGCTTACAACTCAATGGTATTAATAAGCTGTTAGTTTATGCTGATGATGTATTACTACTGGCCGATAGCGAGGAGATACTGAAGGCCAACACGCACACACTATACTGAGTAACACTAAGAAATTAGGACTGGAAGTAAATATCAGTAAAACTAAATATATGGTCACACGTAGAAATTCAGTATATAATGGAAATGGACAGCTAATGACAAATGAGGGAAATTTTGAGGAAGTGGCTGAATTCAAATACTAGGAACAATAATCACAAATAGGAATGAGATGCACAAAGAAATTAAACATAGGCTCAATTCTGGAAATGCGTGCTTATTATGCATTGCAGAGACTCTTGAGGTCCCAACTCCTTTCAAAAAACGTTAAGCTGAAAATATATAAAACTATTATTCTACCAGTTATATTATATGGGTGCGAAACATGGACTCTTACTTTAAGGGAGGAAAGGAGATTACGAGTATTTGAGAATAAAGTTCTTAGGAAAATTTTTGGACCAAAGAGAGATGAACAGACAGGTGAATGGAGAAGACTACATAACAATGAACTACATGGTCTTTATAGGAAGCCAGATATAATAAGAACAGTTAAGTCTCGTAGACTGCGATGGGCAGGACATGTTGCGCGTATGGGGAATGAAAGACGTGCATGGAAACTTTCTTGTAGGAAAGCCAGAAGGAAAACGCCCAGTTGGTAGACCAAGAATGAGGTGGGAGAACAACATTAACTATGATTTGAGGGAAGTAGAATGTACAGGGAATGATTGGAAAGCATTAGCTCAGGATAGGGATGTATGGAGAGCTTATGTCCGTGCGGCCATGAACCTACGGGTTCGATAGTGCCAGTGAGTAAGTAAGAGTAAGTATAATAATAATAATAATAATAATAATAATAATTTTATTTATTTGTATACAGAATTTTAATGTTTACACATCTTTCTATGCCTAAAGTTTTATTTTTTTCTCCACATGTCCACTCCATGTCCTCAAGTCCTCTTGTTCTCATTCCAGTTCCTATTTCTTGCATCCACGAGTTTCGAGATCATCCTTTTCTTCTTCTTCCAGGTGGACACCATTCCAATGATTTCCTGGGTAACCTTTCTTCTTGCATTCGCGTACGTACCCATATAAATTTAATTGCCTATATCTTATATAATCTACTATTGAATATAATAATAATAATAGTAAGTAAAGTAATCCCACTACAGGCCTCGGGAGGCCCTTCGGGTAGTAGGAGGTTAAGGCTCCTACTTTTTCTAGACAATCGGCATTTTGATGTCAGCCGGGTTGTCAGCCCTGCGTGACGGCCGCCTTTATCCAAGAACAAACGTCTGGTACTCATTTACGTTAGAGGCTGAGTCGACCCCAGGGCCATAGTGCCGCCAGAAGGTTTTGGTCAGTTTAAAATCCTGACCCCAATGGGACTTGAAACCCTCGACCTTCCGACTTGTAGCGCAGCGCCTTAACCACTACGCTACGGCGTTCCCCATAATAATAATTATAATGATGACAATGATGACAATTGATGACAATGATGACAATGATGACAATGATGACAATGATGACAATGATGACAATGATGACAATGATGACAATGATGCAATGATGACAATGATGACAATGATGACAATGATGACAATGATGACAATGATGACAATGATGACAATGGTGACAATGGTGACAATGGTTGACAATGGTGACAATGGTGACAATGGTGACAATGGTGACAATGGTGACAATGGTGACAATGGTGACAATGGTGACAATGGTGACAATGGTGACAATGGTGACAATGGTGACAATGGTGACAATGGTGACAATGGTGACAATGGTGACAATGGTGACAATGGTGACAATGGTGACAATGGTGACAATGGTGACAATGGTGACAATGGTGACAATGGTGACAATGGTGACAATGGTGACAATGGTGACAATGGTGACAATGGTGACAATGGTGACAATGGTGACAATGGTGGACAATGGTGACAATGGTGACAATGGTGACAATGGTGACAATGGTGACAATGGTGACAATGGTGACAATGGTGACAATGGTGACAATGGTGACAATGGTGACAATGGTGACAATGGTGACAATGGTGACAATGGTGACAATGGTGACAATGGTGGACAATGGTGACAATGGTGACAATGGTGACAATGGTGACAATGGTGACAATGGTGACAATGGTGACAATGGTGACAATGGTGACAATGGTGACAATGGTGACAATGGTGACAATGGTGACAATGGTGACAATGGTGACAATGGTGACAATGGTGACAATGGTGACAATGGTGACAATGGTGACAATGGTGACAATGGTGACAATGGTGACAATGGTGACAATGGTGACAATGGTGACAATGGTGACAATGGTGACAATGGTGACAATGGTGACAATGGTGACAATGGTGACAATGGTGACAATGGTGACAATGGTGACAATGGTGACAATGGTGACAATGGTGACAATGGTGACAATGGTGACAATGGTGACAATGGTGACAATGGTGACAATGGTGACATGGTGACAATGGTGACAATGGTGACAATGGTGACAATGGTGACAATGGTGACAATGGTGACAATGGTGACAATGGTGACAATGGTGACAATGGTGACAATGGTGACAATGGTGACAATGGTGGACAATGGTGACAATGGTGACAATGGTGACAATGGTGACAATGGTGACAATCGGTGACAATATCGGTGACAATGGTGACAATCGTGACAATGTGACAATCGTGACAATCGTGACAATCGTGACAATCGTGACAATCGTGACAATCGTGACAATCGTGACAATCGTGACAATCGTGACAATCGTGACAATCGTGACAATCGTGACAATCGTGACAATCGTGACAATCGTGACAATCGTGACAATCGTGACAATCGTGACAATCGTGACAATCGTGACAATCGTGGACAATCGTGACAATCGTGACAATCGTGACAATCGTGACAATCGTGACAATCGTGACAATCGTGACAATCGTGACAATCGTGACAATCGTGACAATCGTGACAATCGTGACAATCGTGACAATCGTGACAATCGTGACAATCGTGACAATCGTGACAATCGTGACAATCGTGACAATCGTGACAATCGTGACAATCGTGACAATCGTGACAATCGTGACAATCGTGACAATCGTGACAATCGTGACAATCGTGACAATCGTGACAATCGTGACAATCGTGACAATCGTGACAATCGTGACAATCGTGACAATCGTGACAATCGTGACAATCGTGACAATCGTGACAATCGTGACAATCGTGACAATCGTGACAATCGTGACAATCGTGACAATCGTGACAATCGTGACAATCGTGACAATCGTGACAATCGTGACAATCGTGACAATCGTGACAATCGTGACAATCGTGACAATCGTGACAATCGTGACAATCGTGACAATCGTGACAATCGTGACAATCGTGACAATCGTGACAATCGTGACAATCGTGACAATCGTGACAATCGTGACAATCGTGACAATCGTGACAATCGTGACAATCGTGACAATCGTGACAATCGTGACAATCGTGACAATCGTGACAATCGTGACAATCGTGACAATCGTGACAATCGTGACAATCGTGACAATCGTGACAATCGTGACAATCGTGACAATCGTGACAATCGTGACAATCGTGACAATCGTGACAATCAATGACAATCGTGACAATCGTGACAATCATGACAATAATGACAATAATGACAATAATGACAATAATGACAATAATGACAATAATGACAATAATGACAATAATGACAATAATGACAATAATGACAATAATGACAATAATGACAATAATGACAATAATGACATAATGACAATGACAATAATGACAATAATGACAATAATGACAATAATGACAATAATGACAATAATAAATAATGACAATAATGACAATAATGACAATAATGACAATAATGACAATAATGACAATAATGACAATAATGACAATATTGACAATATTGACAATATTGACAATATTGACAATATTGACAATATTGACAATATTGACAATATTGACAATATTGACAATATTGACAATATGACAATAATGACAATAATGACAATAATGACAATAATGACAATAATGACAATAATGACAATAATGACAATAATGACAATAATGACAATAATGAATAATGACAATAATGACAATAATGACAATAATGACAATAATGACAATAATGACAATAATGACAATAATGACAATAATAATAATGACAATAATGACAATAATGACAATAATGACAATAATGACAATAATGACAATAATGACAATAATGACAATAATGACAATAATGACAATAATGACAATAATGACAATAATGACAATAATGACAATAATGACAATAATGACAATAATGACAATAATGACAATAATGACAATAATGACAATAATGACAATAATGACAATAATGACAATAATGACAATAATGACAATAATGACAATAATGACAATAATGACAATAATGACAATAATGACAATAATGACAATAATGACAATAATGACAATAATGACAATAATGACAATAATGACAATAATGACAATAATGACAATAATGACAATAATGACAATAATGACAATAATGACAATAATGACAATAATGACAATAATGACAATAATGACAATAATGACAATAATGACAATAATGACAATAATGACAATAATGACAATAATGAAAATAATGAAAATAATGAAAATAATGAAAATAATGAAAATAATGAAAATAATGATAATAATGATAATAATAATAATAATAATAATAATAATATAATAATAATATGGGAAATTAAGAAAGAAACGAAAATGTTGAAATATAATAATAGAATGTATTGACATTTTTTGCGAGTGAAAGGTAATACATTTTCATTTACATTTAATCTTGGTACGATTAGGCCGCATGTGCACATTCTGTTCTACGAAGAAAAAAAAAACATACTAATATATAAACAAATACATACATGTCTACACACCTAGAGTCAAAGGTTACATAAAAGGCATAAAAATAATCTATATTATCTAAATCTACGTCTACAATACATATAAAATAACACACATCTGTACTCACAGATAAAAAGACCATATGCATAGATATAAGAAAAATTAATAAATTCTCTCACTTCGTACAATAATATAAAACTACGTATAGAAGAGATTAAAAACACTCACACACGCATAACGCCTCCCCCCTCCGCATACAGAAAAAAACATTAGAAGGCTATTCAACTGATAATACTTTTAGTTTTATACAATTGAAGATAGAAACAAATACTCAAGTTCTCATGATATTAATAATACTTACTTACTTACTTACTTACTCACTGGCACTATCGAACCCGTAGGTTCATGGCCGCGCGGACATAAGCTCTCCATGCATCCCTATCCTGAGCTAATGTTTTCCAATCATTCCCTGTATAATCTACTTCCCTGAAATCATAGTTAGTTATTCTCCCACCTCATTCTTGGTCTACCAACTGGGCGTTTTCTCTCTGGCTTTCCTACAAGAAGCTTCCATGCAAGTCTTTCATTCCCCATATGTGCAACATGTCCTGCCCATCGCAGTCTACGAGACTTAACTGTTCTTATTATATCTGGTTCCTATAAAGACCATGTAGTTCATTGTATGTAGTCTTCTCCATTCACCTGTCTGTTCGTCTCTCTTTGGTCCAAAAATACATACTTCCTCATTAATCTCCAATTTGCTCTCCCTCAATTCCCTTATTATACAGTTTTAACTTCACTCTTGACCCGTCCTAAAAGATCCCAACAATCCCACGATCCGATCTGAGAAATCTCTCCGGCAGTAACTGCAACATAAGTTGCTGTAACTCTGTAAAAAGTGCAAATGCGATAGTCAGGATATGTGGAACGAATGGCGAATGCAAGAGAGGCATGGGAATTCTTTGTAGGAAAACCAGAGAGTAAGCGTCCAATAGGTTTTTACCCTTTCTGATCGATCCATTATACTCCTAGTCTTCCCAAGTATAGATTCCAACTTTGTATTCCCATTTCCAAAATTATTCTTTGTATTCTCTCTAATGCCATTAGTTTAGCATATTTTAATCATTGTAACCTCTTTTTTGTTCAATATATTCTTGTTATGATCTGATATCAATTTGTTCTCTGATTTCTGTATTTCGAAATCTATCTTTTCTTCCATGCTTCTCGAAATTTTTATCTCTGCTGCTTGTATAGTTCAATTCAGGATTCAGTAGCCCCATTTGTGGCGTATATGTTGTATGGTGCGGTAAGAGGGGAGGGCTATTTGAAGGTGCTGCCACCAACTACACTCAGTTTTGAAAACTTAATAGTTACTACACGTTGAATTTTTTATCTACTAGTTCTATGTTAGTGAATACTTATGTTTTCTCATGTGTTTGGAGTGTTCATTATAAAGTAGTGTTGTTTTTATAACTATTTTATTACTATTATTATTAGGAACATGTTTTTTGCATGGCTACTACTTCCCTCACTCGGCAATGTTCCCTCCTGTCACATGCCCTAGGTTTCACCAAGACGGCTACAGTTACTGAACTGGACTATATTCTGGTTTTATCTCTTTGTTGATCTGTTTCCGCTGCACAACTTAATATAGGCACCTAGTCTAGTTTATACCTGTACATCCCCATTTGAAGTCAAAGATGCTACCTATCGGGGGTTATACTTAATTAAGCTAATTTATTTAAACGCTTATTTCCCAACAGATGTCAGTGAGTAACATGTGGCTCAAAGGGACGTCTAGAAAGCAACTATACAATTTTACTCAGAGGCTCTAATTTAGGCTTGATATTCTTTTACAAGGACGAAAATCTTCAGACTTGGCTTAAAGTGCCTTCGGGTGGACTTGTTCCTTGATTATTCCTTCCTATTTCACCCCGCTCGGATTTGAACACGGAAGCCCTATATCACAGAGGCCAATATAACTTAATATAGCCTAACTCACTGGAACTATCGAACTCGCTATTTCATGAACGCGCGGACATAAAATCTTCATACATCCTTATCCTGGGCAAATGTTTTCCAATCATCCACTATATAATTCCCTAAAATCATGGTTCATTTATTCTCCCACCTCATTCTTGACTCTCCTATTGCTGCTTTCACTCAAACTCCTACATGAAGTCTCCATGCTTCTCTTCCATTCCCCAGTCGTGACATTCGTAGTCTATGGGACTTAACTCATCTTATTACATGTGGTTGCTACGAGTATAAAGATCAATGACGTCACTATTATGTAATTTTCTCGATTCACCTCTCTGTTCACCTCTGTTTACATTATTCTCAAATACTCGTAATTTTTTCCTCTCTTAAAATAGAAAATATATGTTAAATATCCATATAATTTAACTCAACAACACTATTTTATATATTTTTAGTTAGGGCCTAACATAACAGTGAGAAGTTAAGGTGACAAGAGTCGCTGTAACTCATAATAACATGCGGTTTCCAAGTTTCAGGCTACGTTTAATTCCTTTTGAACCTCCTTGCTGTTAGCGATATTATTTTTCATAGATATTTGAATTCCATCAATTATTCAAAATCTACAACATATAATAATATTAAATTAATATAGTAATAATAATAATAATATTATTATTATTATTTATTAATATTATTACTATTTTTATTCAACAGATTTTAAATGTATACCTCTTCCTGTACACATTATTAAATTTGATTCTATCCTTCCATTCATCTCTATCCTTCCATTCACAATCCTACAGTCCCGTGTCCTTAATCAAGTTCATAATTCCCTCTATCCATGTCTTCTTAGGTCTACCACTTCTTTTCCATCCATTTGGAAGTAAATCTAAACTCTTAAGTGGTAATCTATCTATATAGGCCTACATCCTCTTCACGTGTCCAAACTATTTTGTTTATTTCATATAATTTACATAATTATTTCGTTAAAGTTCATTTTTCTCTGATTATACCATTTATTATCCTGTCTAATTAGAACATCGTGCAGATCTTAATAATAATAATAATAATAATAATAATAATAATAATAATAATAATAATAATAATAATAATAATAATAATAATAATAATAATAATAATAATAATAATAATAATACATATTAATACATATTAATACAATTAAAAGTAATTATAGTAACAACAATATTAACTAATTAGTAGTAGTAATAATAATAGTAGTAATAGGCCTATTAATACTAATAATGATAATATAATGAGAGTAGTATTAATATTAGGCGTAGTATTAAAATAATATACTAGTAATAGGCCTAGTAACAGTGTTAACAACTATTTACAATAAAATGTAATGTAATAATTTATTTTATTTCCAGGTTTAAAATGTATATTACATCTTTCTGTACACAAAATTATACAGCACTTTTTCCCCTCCAATATTCTCTAGTTCCCAATCATTTTGCCCCATCACCTTCATTATCTGTTGTATAGCATGAATCCAGGAGTGACTAGGTCAATTTTTCTTCTTCTGCCTAGTGGTTTCAATAATAAAGTAAAGTAAAGTGATCCCACAACAGGCCCGGAGGCCCTTGGGGTAGTAGGAGGTTAAGGCTCCCACTTTTTCTAGACAATCGGCTAATAACAATAATAATAATAATAATAACAACAATAATAGTAAATATAATTTAAAGAACTAAACAAGAAGATATACTAGATTAAAGTTTTATAAAACATTGGCAGTTCCTGCATTACTTTATGGGAGTGAAACTTGGGTAATGACCAAAAAATTACAAAGTATAATACAAAGTGTAGAAATGAACTTCCTTAGAAGAACAAAAGGCTGCACAAGAATTGATCGGTTAAAGAATGAAGATATAAGAACAGAGTTAAATATATATCAATTAAATGATAAAATCAAAGGATATAGAGCAAAATGGTTTAGGCATGTAGAAAGAATGAAGGTAACAAGATTACCAAAAGCAGCATTTAACTACAAGCCAAGAGGTTCAAGGAATGTAGGAAGGCCAGTGAAAAGATGGACAGGACAACTGTGAGGCGGAACAGGCATTTTGCGTAGCCCGTGAAGCGAAGAAGAAGATAAATAAGATAGGGAATGAGAACAAGAGGACTGGAGGACATGGAGTGGATGGATAGAGACGAGTGGAGAGGAAAAATAAAACTTTAGGCACAGAATGTACTGTAAACATTAAAAATCTGTATATAAAAAATAATGACTTAATAATAATAAGAGATTTTAGTACTTTGGAATTTATCCACTAAACAATGGTCTTCCTTCACCCTCAAGAAATGCATCTTGTCCATTTGTAGCGATCCCGAACATCCTAACCTGTAAGTTCCAGTTCACCCATACTTTTTCTCACTTCAACCATCTTTTGGCATTCCCCTGCTTCTTTTTCCATTTATTCTCCATTCCAAGATATTTTTTAGAGATTCCATCAGACGTAGTCAACTTCTTGAGATGTCGCTACCATCGTAATTGTCTTTCTTCAATTGTTTGTAGGGCATTTCCTTTGCTTTCGTATCTAACTCACTGGCACTATCGAAACCGTAGGTTCATGGCAGCGCTGGTATAAGCTCTCCACACATCCCTATCCTGAGCCGTTTTCCAAACACTTCCTGCATAATTTATCCATCTGAAATCATGTTTAATGATTTCTCCACTCTCATTCTTGGGTTTTTACCGGGTGCTTTCCCTCTGGTTTTCCTACAAGGAATTTCCATGCCCCCTTTCATTTCCCATTCGTGTTAAATGTACTTCCAATCGCAGTCTACAAGACTTAACTGTTCTTATCGTGTCTGGTTTCCAATAAATATCACTTAGTTCACTGTTAAACAGCCTTCTGCATTCACCTGTGCGTTCGTCTCTCTTTGGTCCAAAAATTTACCTAAGAACTTTCTTCTCAAATATTCGCAATTTTTTCTTCTCCGTTAAAATAAGAGTCGTTGCTTCGCATCCACATAATACAACTACGAGAATTACAGTTTTATATGCTTTCAGTTTAACGTTTTTTGAGAGAAGTTGGAATACAAAAGTCAGTGTAACGTATATTAGCAGGTATTTCCAGGATTAAGTCTATGTTTAATTTCTTTCCATCTCATTCATCTTGTAATTACTTTCAACTTTCATCCATCCATAGTAATTCTGCCCGAAGGCAGGTCCTTCACTGCAATCATAGCATTTGCATGCTATGCTTGCAGCTTTACTAGGGAATTGTAGGTGTGGTAGCTTCCCGTTGCTTTCCACACTGGTGAAGGATGATGATGATAATGATGATGATGCTGATGATGATGACCATATGATTTCGGGGACCGTTTGGGCCTTAAAGTTTTCCTGACATTTGTCTTAGAGGTGAGGAAAAACCCCGATAAAAACCTCACCCAGAAAAACTGCCCCGACCGGGGATCGAACCCGGGCCCGCTGAGTGACAAGGCAGCACGCTACCTCGAGAGCACAGATAATTCTCTTAATTTCGAAGTTTATAATCTGGACTTCTGCTATTATCTTCAACAGTAACCAATCTCTTTTGCTAATAACTTGTAGATTGATATCTTTAATTTTCCATGATGAAGGTGAAGGTGATAATCTATATACCTCATACTTCTCCGTGTGGGGTTAGCGTGCTTCCTAGTAGAGGCGCTAGTTTTTTAGCCTTATTTACCCCATACATTATATAATGGAAATGGACAGCTAATGACAAATGAGGGAAATTTTGGGAAAGTGGCTGAATTCAAATACCTAGGAACAATAATCACAAATAGGAATATTATGCACAAAGAAATTAAACATAGGCTCAATTCTGAAAATGCGTGCTATTATGCATTGCAGAGACTCTTGACTTCCCAACTCCTTTCAAAAAAACGTTAAACTGAAAAAATATAAAACTATTAATCTACCAGTTATATTATATGGATGCGAAGCATGGACTCTTACTTTAAGGGAGGAAAGGAGATTACGAGTATTTGAGAATAAAGTTCTTAGGAAAATTGTTGGACAAAAGAGAGATGAACAGACAGGTGAATGGAGAAGACTACATAATAGTGAACTACAAGGTCTTTATAGGAAGCCAGATATAATAAGAACAGTTAAGTCTCATAGACTGCGATGGGCAGAACATGTGGTACGAATGGGGAATGAAAGTGCTGCATGGAAGCTTCTTGTAGGAAAACCAGAAGAAAAACGCCTAATTGGTAGACCAAGAATGAGGTGGGAGAATATTAACCATTATTTGAGGGATGTAGACTATACAGGGAATGATTGGAAAACTTTAGCTCAAGATAGGGATGTATGTCCGCGCTGCCATGAACCTACGGGTTCCATAGTGGCAGTGAGTTAGTTGGTATTATGGTGAAGATGATAATCTATATCTATAGGCCTATGCCTAGTACTTCTCCGTGTGGGGATTAAGGTGCTCCCTAGTAGGCGTGTTTTTAAGCAAAGTAATTTAGTTAGGCTTATTTACTGCCAGATGTCTCAGAGTGATATGAGGTCGGCACATCGCCTGAGAGAGGCATCTAGTGGGTAACCAAGATAATACTTGGATAATTTTGCACAGAGGCTATTTCATTCAGAAGATGAAAATAAAAATTAAAAATGTACCTGCTGGCAGGTGCCGTCGTCCTCAACTTCTTTAAATTATGTAGCTATTTAAAATATTATTTGGAGGCCTTTCGGAAGTTAACTTCCATCATCATCAGGATGAGTATTGTGCTACTAGTTGATGTATCTAAGATGTTGTAGTCGTTGATGGTCTTGATGCGTCGCTAGTAGGAATATATATATATATATATATATATATATATATATATATATATATATATATATGGTATGATAAGAAAAATAAATGCCTGGACGGGATTCGAACCCGGAACTCTGAGTCTGTACCTCAGCGTGTTATCCGCTACACAACCAGGCGAATCCAACAAACACTTATTTTTTAGTGTTTCCGTTACACCACCAGGCGAATCCAATTCAAACACTTATTTTATATATATATAAAAAAAAGAAAAATAATTGTTTGAATTGGATATATATATATATATATATATATATAAAAAATAAGTGTTTGAATTGGATTCGCCTGGTGGTGTAACGGATAACACGCTGAGGTACAGACTCAGAGTCCCGGGTTTGAATCCCGTCCAGGCATTTATTTTTCTTATCATACCATATTAAGCTTGCATTGCTCACTGTTAAATATTTAATTATAACATATATATATTTCAAGTTGTCAGTTTATTTCAAGAGTCAATTGAAACGCATCAAGACCATCAACGTCTACATCTTAGATACATAAACTAGTAGCGCAATACTCATCCTGATGATGATGATGGAAGTTAACTTCCGAAGGCCTCCAAATAATATTTTAAACAGGCCTACATCGTTTAAAGAAGTGAAGGACGACAGCACCTGCCAACAGGTACATTTTTTATTTTAATTTTACGACTATTCACCTCAACGGAACTTGATATGAATTTTATTAGCATTTACTTTATTCAGGCTTGTGGTTCTTTAACGAGCCTGAAAATCATCAGACTCGTGACCCACAGCTAAAAGTCTCTCCCGGAGGACTTGTCCCTTGGATTTTTCCATTCTAAACATCCATCGACCGCGGCCACTTTTGAACCTGAGTACCTCGGTACTAGAGGCAAGGAACATTACCACAAGCCCTCCGCGCTAATAATAATAATAATAATAATAATAATAATAATAATAATAATAATAATAATAATAATAATAATAATAATAACAAAAATAATAATAAAATAATAATAAAATAATAATAAAATAATAATAATAATAATAATAATAATAATAATAATAATAATAACAATAATAGTTGCATGACACACATGATTGACTTCTCCTGTGAAGTGACGTCACTTCTTAACAAAATAATGGATGCAACAACTTGAAATAAATATGGAAATTTTGTGCAGCTGGATTTTTTAGAAAGAAAGTTAGTTGACACGTGAGTAACGAGAGCAGATGAAAATGTATTATTATTATGTCAGGTGGTCCAGCTGATGATGCTGCAGGAGATGAATACTGCTCATTTTCCATTCATACAAGAATATGATGTCACAAAAAGCTTACAAAAATATACTTCATCACGTTCACACTTTCTTGTTTCTCCCCCCCCCCCCACCTCCTTCCCTTCCTACTTGTAGGCCCTACATGTGTTAAGCAAAGACAACTTCTAATATTGTCGTAACTTAAAACCACTGTCTCCTAAATACCTAGTGGCTATAACTAACTAACTCACCCATAAGTTCATGGCCGCGCGGACATACATTCCTATCCTGAGCTAATGTTTTCCAAATATCCCCTGTATAATCTACTTCCCTCAAATCATGGTAATGTTATTCTCTCACTTCATTCTGGTCTATCAGCTGGACGTTTATTTCCCCATTCGTGCCACATGTCCTGCCCATCACAGTCTCCTAGACTTAACTTGTTCTCATTATATCTGGCTTCCTATAAAGATCATGTAGATCAGTGTTAGGTAGTATTCTCCATTCCCCTGTCTGTTCATCTTTCTTGGTCCAATTTTTAAGAACTTTATTCTCAAATACTCGTAATTTTTTCCCTCCTTAAAGTTTTTTTTATAATGCCACCAGGTTGTCTTTTATGACATTTCTGACTTTCTCCCCTAGCATTGGCAGAATTGTAATACATTTCTTAGGTTGGGGCACCTGGAAGGCGGTGTTACGTTACCCCGATGATGTGATTGGTGATAAATAATAGTGAAGCACCAGGAGAGTTCTTAACCTAAACTAACCTAAATTGCAGAACATGGGCAACCACAGGAATAATTCCCTTTAAAGAAAAATTCCTATGGTTTGACCGGGAGTCGAACCCGGGACCTCATGAACAGTAGTCAGGAATGCTAACCACTAGCCCATGAGGCTGGTCTCCCTTCATGTTCCGCATCCATATATCTGGTTGAATAATAGTTTTATATATTTTTAGTTTAACGTTTTTTTAGAAGATTTGGGACAAGAGTCTCTGTAATCCATTATAGCATGCATTTCTAGGATTGAGCATATGTTTAACTTTTCTGTGCATCTTATTCCTATTTAATCAACACTTTTAAAATTCATATTAAAGCACTGTTGAGGTTATGTAATAAGATATTTAATTTAGGAAGTGATATTTTGAGGTTATTTTAATTATATTATTTTCAGTCTGATCATCTTACCTCAATATTAATGTTGATTTGTTCTTGGACATGTTTTATCGTCAGCTTGTCCAGACTGGACAACATAAATCAAACCAGTCTGGACAAGCTAACCATAAAACAGAATTGTTTTTAAACATGTCCAAGAACAAATCAACATTAATATTGAGGTAAGATGATCAGACTGATAATAATATAATATGTAATCATCATCATCATCACTCCAGGGATTAGGCAATTGCCCGTTCCGACTTCATAATGCATCAGCCCAACGTCTTCTAGGTCTTCCAACATAACGTCTTCCTCGTGCTTGATAATTTCTTGCTAATAATGGTTATCTCTCCTTACTCATTCCATCCATATGATCAATCCATTTCTGTCTGCAATTCGTGACCTTATCCAATAAAGGCTGTACTTTCAATTCTTCTCTTATATCCTCATTTCTTATTCTATCAAGTCTTGTACATTCTTTTACTTGTCTTAGGAACCTCATCTCCGCCGTCTGTATTCAATCCTTCTGTCTTTTCACTGGAGCCCAAGTTTCACATCCACACAATATTGTGGGAACCGCCATAACATTATACATTTTTATCTTGGTTTCTTTTCTAATTTTATTTTTGAATGTTCTCTGTATTGTTCCACACACCGTCTGAAATTTATTTATTTTGGAGTCAATATCTCTTTCCACATTGTAGCCAACATCACAGCCCAAATATTTGAAACTAATATGTAATAATATGTTTAATATAAAAATGGTACATGGTAAGTCAGTCCTGCTCAAGTAAATCAGTGACGACTGACCTACCAGGTACCATTTTTATATTTAACATCTTATTCCTATTTGTAATTATTGCTCCTAGGAATTTGAATTCACCCACTTCTTCAAAATGTATCTCATTTCTCATTAACTGCCCATTTCCATTATATAATGTATTTCAGTGTGTGAATATATATTTTGTTACCTTAATGTTTACTTCCAGTTCCAATTTCTGAACGTTACTCAATAGAGTGTATGTGTATGTGTGTGTATCTCCTCCCTTCCGCCTAATAATACCGGTACTACGTCATCAGCACAAACTAACAGCTTATTACTACCATTGAGTTGTAGGCCTTCTTCATCCTCTAAAATTTGATGGCATGCTCCACAGAGTACCAGAGAAGAAAGTGGACAAGTTTCGCGTACATGCTACAAGCGGCGCTAGTGTAGAACAACTAACGACATCTACATTTTTTCGATTTTTTCTGGTACTAATATGAGATTCAGCACCGTCTGGTGGTAAAAATATGAATTATAATTATATAACGCCATCTGGTGAATAATCATGGAATTTAACTTTTATAGGAACAAATAACATTTTATTATTATTGATTTCGTGCATCTCATTGATGAATAAATCATATTTGAAGAGAAAAATTATACGCTCAGACCGGGACTTGAACCCGGGACCCTTGGTTCTCCAGACCAAGTGATCTACCAACTGAGCTACCTGAGCAAGTACCGATCTAAACGCAAATCTTTCTCTATATACATTGTAATTCCCGTCCACCAAATGCTATGAAGCCATGCTTCTATCTTGCAAATGGCGGCTCCTTAATTAAGAAGACATATTTGGGAATTATACATTACAGCCAGTACGGCTTTTTCCATGTTATTATTATTATTGATTTCGTGCATCTCATTGATGGATAAATCATATTTGAAGAGAAAAATTATACGCTCAGACCGGGACTTGAACCCGGGACCCTTGGTTCTCTAGACCAAGTGCTCTACCAACTGAGCTACCTGAGCAAGTACCGATCTAAACGCAAATCTTTCTCTATATACATTGTAATTCCCGTCCACCAAATGCTATGAAGCCATGCTTCTATCTTGCAAATGGCGGCTCCTTAATTAAGAAGACATATTTGGGAATTATACATTACAACAGCCAGTACTTGTAATGTATAATTCCCAAATATGTCTTCTTAATTAAGGAGCCGCCATTTGCAAGATAGAAGCATGGCTTCATAGCATTTGGTGGACGGGAATTACAATGTATATAGAGAAAGATTTGCGTTTAGATCGGTACTTGCTCAGGTAGCTCAGTTGGTAGAGCCACTTGGTCTAGAGAACCAAGGGTCCCGGGTTGAAGTCCCGGTCTGAGCGTATAATTTTTCTCTTCAAATATAAAATAACATTTTAATTAATCTTAAATTATGGAATTATTTGTACCCAGTCTCTCAGACCTAAAGATTTTCTTTAATTTTAACAGAAGGGAAGAATGGAAATAAATAAAACATGTGAATTTATTTTCGTTTATTAAAATTTATAAACGTGCATTATGAGCTCCTTTAATAAATATGTACAATTGACCTACCCCCTTATTCTCACATATTTTATACAATATTTATTAAATAACCTTAGCCATGACGTAGCCTAGATCTGAAATCCATTATAAAGTCACATTTTTAAAATGTTTATTAAAATGGCTGTAAACTAACATCACTCTTCCTAACCTAACAAATCTTATATTTGTGTCACTTCTGGTAGATTTATCTTTGAAAATAGATTCGCATTAAAAACGTAAACAAGCTTGAAATTTACTTACAAATTAGAATAAAATAAATCTAAGAAATTATTTTAAACTTTCGATAATATATAATTTTTACAGTACCGTCTACATAGAATGAAAGGATTAGCTGTTAAAAATTTTCAAAAAATGGCTAATTTCCCATAATTCCAAGCGAACACGCCGTGTGCCTTGCATTTGTTTTATTTAGTTACGTATTTTGCTACTACGAAACAGCGCTAACCATTGTAGTTCATCGTAAACCGACCGAACTTTTTTAGATGTCACTGTACTCAGTTTTCCCTCTATTCGAGTGCTCTACTAGTACAAACCTAGTGAATATACAATATAAATATTGTATGTACCTTTCCTCATCATCAGCAATTTATAACGAGTCAATATTTCAGTTCCACTTCGTACATCGTTATCATGTTTTCAATATGTTTTAACTCCCTATCGATACAACCATTTTCCATGACTCTCCTTTTGGGGTAGAAGGTAAAACTTGCTAATATGGTAGGATTCAGCCACAGCTTTGAATTTAGTAGTTCAGGAGTTCGGAAAGGTTTATAAAATACGTAAAATGTATGTCACTTTTAATTTCACTTATATTATCAACATCTAAAGTAATTTCGGGTCTACTATTTTAAAATTATTTTAAGCGATGACAGAATGATTTTGTGATTAACTGTTTCATTTCAATTAAGAGACTTTTTAGGACCACGCAATTTACAATTATTTAAAATTATTTATTACAAGGAATAATGGTTTATATAAGAAAAAATCCGTGTAACCAACAGAATTTCCTCAGTAAATCAAATTTTGTCCTATTTCTCTGGGTCTGCAGAATACATATTCTTAGGAAGAAACAGAGACTACTGAAGAACCAGATAGAAATAATAATAATAATATCAGAATAATAATATAATAAGATAATAATAATGATAATAATAATAGTAATAAGAATCATAATCTGATAATGATAATGATAATGATAATAAATGATAAGATAATGATAATGATAATCATCATGCAATGATCATGATCCTCGCCGCTCCTGCCACTGCTCCTGATCCTGCTCCTGCTCATGCTACTCCCTGATCATGCTCATGATCCTGCTCCTG
>JASPKZ010004904.1:0-22500 GCA_030220185.1 Diploptera punctata | reverse complement strand
GTTCAGAATATTAAAAAAAAGGAGCTTTCTTTATCTCGAAAGCACGAAGTTGTAAAGATAATTCGATAAAGACCGAGGTGAAACACGACTGTGATTGATTGTAAAACAAAATTAATTGAAATGTGATTGGTCATTGACTTCCAATTGGGGCATGAGTTAAATAGTCATAAGTAATGCCACGAGTGATTTCCAATTTATCTAGAGAATTTGGAAATCAAGAGTGGCATTTGTTAGGACTATTTAACGAATAAAATTAAGCTGTTTACTCACAAATCATTATTTAACTATAGTTATTTTAAAATGTTCATATATTTAATGTAAACGGCGATGTTTGAAAACAAATGAGAAACGATTGGTACGCTTTATTTGCTTCTTTTGTTCGATCACTGCAACCAGATCATAATAATTTATTACCAAAAGATCGCAATGTTGTAAGAATGCACCCTAGTGGAGAAATTTATAACCAACGTTATAGGTATTAATTAATTTATGTTGTCCTATGATGTAAATATGTCAATTATATTTTTCTGCGCCATTTCCTGGAAAATAATTCGTTTAAGAAAGTGCAAACAGTGGTTTCTTTTTTTTTTTTTGTGGTATAATCAATTGTTACAAATGTTTTTATATTATCTCTCGTATGCGCTACGTGTTGATATTCATGTACTATATATACAATCTGGTAGCCGTATTTCTTAGAGTCAGTCACTGCAAAATAATGCTATGACCTATTCAGAATGTTAAAAAGGAGGTGCTTTTTTATTATGATAAACTTTAGTTGGAAAATTCTAGGCGAAACACGACTGTGATTGGTTGTAAATAAAAAGTCATTGAAATGTGATTGGTCATTGACTCCCATTTGGGGCATAAGTTAAATAGTCACCGATATCTCCCGCTTTGTACAGGTAAAGATGTGGTATGTATCACACATATTGTTACATAAATCTCACCCAGAATTTTCGTCCGATTCCAAGACTCGTTTGCAAAAATCTTTGAAAAATGTGTAAAGACACAGTTAATGGATTTCTTAAAAAAACTGTTTGTTATGCAGAAATCAATTTGGTTTGAGACATAATATAAGTACAGAGGCTGCAATTATGACTGTCACCTCAAAAATAATTCATAACTCAGGAAATAAATGCCTAGGAATTTTCTTAGATCTCCAAAAAGCCTTTGATACAGTAAATCACAGCATACTGCTGGATAAATTAGATAAAATTGGCATTAAAGGAACCGCTTTAGAACTATTTAAATCGTATTTAAGTAATGGAACCTAAACAACAAAAATCGACGATAAATACAGTAATCATCATCATCATCATCACTCCAGGGATTAGGCAATTGCCCGTTCCGACTTCATATTGCATCAGCCCAACGTCTTCTAGGTCTTCCAACATCACGCCTTCCTCTTGCTTGATAGTTCCTGGCTAACAATGGATATCTCTCCTTACTCATTCCATCCATGTGATCAATCCATTTCTGTCTGTAATTCGTGACTTTATCCAATAAAGGCTGTACTTTCAATTCTTCTCTTATATCCTCATTTCTTATTCTATCAAGTCTTGTACATCCTTTTACTTGTCTTAGGAACCGCATCTCTGCCGTCTGTATTCTATCCTTCTGTCTTTTCACTGGAGCCCAAGTTTCACATCCATACAATATTGTGGGAACCGCCATAACATTATACATTTTTATCTTGGTTTCTTTTCTAATTTTATTTTTGAATGTTCTCTGTATTGTTCCACACACCCATCTGAAATTTATTTATTTTGGAGTCAATATCTCTTTCCACATTGTAGCCAACATCACAGCCCAAATATTTGAAACTAGACACCTGTTCTATACTTTGATTTTCTAAAATAATTTTGGTTCTCATTGGATCTCTTCCTCTAAAAGCCATGGTCTTCGTTTTCCTTACAGAAATCTTTTGATCGTATAACTTTACATATTTCATTTAATGCATGCATTGATTTCTGTAAGTCGTCTTCATTTTTCTGTATTATGATTACATCGTCAGCAAATAGAAGATTATTTATGCACACTTTATTATCTATTCTTATTCCTGGATTTACTAAAACTTTCCATTTATTTAAAATATCGTCTATATATATATTAAACAAAGTGGGTGATAAACTACATCCTTGTCGTAATCCAGTATTTGTTTTGATTGCATCTGTTCTTTTGAATCCAGTATCTATAATTATATTTGTGTCTTCATATAATTTCTTTATTGTTTCAACAAGGCACAGCGGGTATCCTTTCATTCGTAATATTTCCCATAATTTTTGTCTGTTTACTCGATCGAAGGCCTTATCCAAATCTATAAATCCTATGTGAGTTTCTAAGTTATGTTCTCTTCTCTTTTCTATGAGTTGTTTCAGTGTAAAGACATTGTCTATACATGACCTTCCCTTTCTGAATCCACTTTGATTTTCACTTATTATTACTTCTGTTATGTTTCTCAATCTATTATTTATTATTTTCGTATATATCTTGTAGCCAGTATTCATTAAGCTAATCCCTCTGTAATTCTCGCAATTTCTTCGGTCTCCTCTTTTGAATATATTCTTCACAATTGCTGTTTTCCAAGTGGTTGGGATCCCATAGGTCTGCCAACATATATTAATTAGATGAAGTATTCGTAGTTTACACAATATTCCACTATATTTGATTAATTCCATATTTATATTATCTAATCCTGTTGCTTTCCTATTCTTAGTGGTTTTCAAAGCCATTTCTAATTCATTTATGTCTATTACATCAATATTTTCCACTTTTATTTCTTCCTCATTGTTCTCTTTTCCTTCAATTTCCTCCTTTTTCCAAAGTTTTTCATAATGTTGGATCCATTCTTGTTCTGGGATTATATTCAATCTGGCAGAATCTTTCTCAGTCTGATTTAGATGTTTCACTAATTTATAACCTATTTCTTGTCTTCCATACATATCATGTTCTACTGAGCTTATGAATTTATCCCATGACTCCTGATGGGCTTTTCTTATAATGCTTTTAGCAATTCTCCTTTTCGTTTTATATTCTTCATAAGAATCTTCTGTTTTCAGTCGTAAGTATGTATGATATGCTTTTTGTTTTTCATTCACTGCATTTTGTATATTCGCATTCCAAGTTCTCAAGCCCTTCCTATTTCTTATTCTATTTTTCTTTCCTAATATCTCATTTGCTGTTTTATGTATTACATTTGATATATTTTCCCATTCAATATTTATATCTTCTGATGTCGCTATCTCTGATATATATTTATTCATTCTGCTTTCATAATGTTGTCTAATACTTTGATCTTGTAATAAATATACTTTATATACTTCTTCTTGGTTTCTTTTGTTCTTTATGTTATTTTTCCGCCATTTAGCTATTATGTTTATTTTGCTTATCACGAGATAGTGATCAGAGTATATATCGCTGCCTCTATGTACTCTCACATCTTTTACCAAGGCTCCTAGCTTGTTGTTTACGATTAAATAGTCAATTATTGATCTTGAGTTATATCCACTTCTTGTATATTTATGTATGTCCTTTTTTCGGAAATAGGTATTCATTATTTTTAATTGATTATAGGCTGAAAACTGTCTCAAATCCTGTCCATTTTCCATTCATTTATTGTTATTTCTGGCTGATTGAATGATGTAAAGTCAGATGATAGAGGAGATTATCTTTCTTTCTTCTTTCCTATTATTTCCTATTACAATTAGTATAGGGACATTGCCTACTCTGGCATTTAAGTCTCCACTTAATTATTAAATGAATGATCTTTTGTATATTTATCAACTAATGTTTGTAATGTTTTTATAAAATTTTTTTTGTTTCTTCTTTCTTGCCTTCCTCTGGGGCATACACAGCAATTATCATCATATATCCTCTTTCAATTTTAAATCTGGCTATCAGGATTCTTTCATTTATAAACTCATAGCTATTCAATTTGTTCTTCCATTTTTCATCTATTAAAATTGCTACTCCACACTGCGCTCTTGTTGTCTGTTCTACTCCGCTATACAACATAGTATAGTGTTTGTAAGTCCCTTTGTTCCTTTTAGTTTCTTTTTTGTTTCTGTTATTGTTTGCTATATTTATTTCTTTTTTCTTTAATTCTCTTTCTAATTCTTCTTCTTTTGTATTTATTCCCCTTACGTTCCAATTTCCTAATTTCAAAATGTCCTTTATTCCAAATCGTATCCTTTTATCTTGCTTGGGTCGGTTCCTTTTATGACAATCCGGCTGATTTCCATGAAGCTTCTCAGTAAGATAAATGTCTCCTGGAAGCGTTACGAGCGCTTCGCAGGACAAGGATGGTGGAAGGGCTGCTTCCTCTGAGCCTCCAAACATGCTCCTCTGGGTATCCACCCCCCAAGAGAGGGCTGCTTCTTCCGCTCTTCAAGCCCTACAAGTTTAGCTGTGCTATTCCTTGTCGCCCTGTTGACCGTTGAAGACTTGACTTGACGAAGATGTGGCCGCCCAATATGGATACAGACGCCATTCCTTCGTTGTGAGCTATACTTAGTTCCCCTCGCCTCTTACCCACCAGCAAGATTAACCTAAGTCAATCTTCCCCAGTAGAGTCGTCTGGTTCATCGGGTACTAAGCCCCCCCACCACGTCAAGGTGATAGCTCCTGGGGGGGGTGTAAGGTAATTGGTTTATTATTTAACAAAGAGAGATCCAGATGGCTGTGCTTTTTGTTGCAACCGTGAATTTCAATTGAATTACAAATAGGTGATTATTTCATAATTTAAGTGTGTTCAGTGTTTATTTTATTTTCAATATTATTAATTTTGTGTGTAAGTATTAGTTTCAAGTAATCTGGCTGAAAGACAGCAACTTAATTTAAATGTTTAACGTAATACCTTAGCCACAGTAATGCGTGACCGGGACTTCTAGTATATATATGTATATATCAATTGCCGTGCGTTAGTCTCGCGAAAATTCGAAAGTGGCTCGACCTATTTTCATACATTTATGTGCGTGTGTGTGTGTTTGAATGGGTTCCTGGATGGTCCAGATTCACAATTGGATCCTCTAGAACCACTAAGTGCAGGAGTTCACCGGAAGTGAAAATTTAAAAATCGCTCTAGCTGTCACAATTTTCGATGTTTCAGAATGAAACACAGTATATCGTATTAAAATAAACAGAGGTAGGATTTATCAAAAAATGAGCGAAATCCGACAATTAGAAGTGGAGGTTTACCGGAAACCCGAAATTAAAAACTGCCTAACGACTGGACCGATTTTGATGAAATTTTGTGTGTGTTTTAGTGGGTCCCTGGATGGTACAGATTCACAATTGGACCCTCTAAAACCACAAAGTGTAGCAGTTCACCTGAAGTGAAAATTTAAAAATCGCTCTATCGGTCACAATTTTCGATGTTCCACAGCGAAACATAGTATATCCTATTAAAATATACCGGGGTAGGTATTATCAAAAAATGAGCGAAATCCTACAATTAGAAGCGGAGGTTTACCTGAAATCGAAATTAAAAACTGAGTAGCAATAGCTATGTTTGGTTCGTCTCAGCATATACCATAAAATTTAATTAATCTTTAATATTTAATTTATTTAGGCGTAGCAACACATGTGTAAACTGTTTGTTTTAGTATTTCAAACTTTTAAAAGATAGTCCTTTCCATGGCGAATCTAATGGTATCTCGATTCCATTTTGAGACAAGCGACTTACTTTGTTCTTTTCCTGGACCCTTCATATGAGGTGAGGAGTAAAGATTGAATCAGTTTCTTTTATAAAATATTTCATATTTAAGAATAAAGTTCTTAGGAACATTTTTAGATCAAAGAAAGATGAACAGACAGGTGAATGGAGAAGACTTACATAACTGTGAATTGCATGGTCTTTATAGGAAGCCAGATATAATAAGAACAGTTAAGTCTCGTAGACTGCAATGAGCAGGACATGTGGCATGAATGGGGAATGAAACACGTGCATGGAAGCTTCTTGTAGGAAAAACAGAAGGAAAACTCCCAGTTGGTAGACCAAGAATGGGGTGGGAGAATAACATTAACGATGATTTCAGGGAAGTAGATTATATAGGGTATGATTGGAAAACATTAGCTCAGGATAGGGATCTTTGGAGAGCTTATATCCGCACAGTCATGAACCTGTGGGTTCGATAGAGCCAGTGAGATAGTTAGTGTAACCTCTTATAAATTTTATGTTAAATGATTTATTTGTTGAAATAAAAATAAATAATAATGAGTAAATATTATTAATTAATTTTATAGAGTGGGTTAATGTCTGCTATACTCCTATTGGTGGAATGCTTTGTGGGTATATTGGCCAGAAAGTACGAATAAATGGTAATCTGTCACCTCTTTGTGTTTTTTCTCCTGTTTGAAAATTATAAAAAAATATATAAATATTTAAGTGAAGTTCTTTGGAGGTAAATATGTAACAAACTAATGTTCTTTGCAGATTTATTCTTTACCTGGTAATTTGAAACTTATGCTGACTGATAACAAATTTGCAATACAAAGCATTCCATAGGAAAGATGATCGTGTAATAGAATAACCAGGAAATATTTCACATTTAAGACCATGGAAGCTCTTTGGTACGTCCTTGTCATTTATCATTATTAACAGAAAAATGGCCACGCGCGTGACATAGCTGAGATCCATCCTTCCTCCAATGTTGTTTGTTGTTAGAGCATGGACTGCATCCCCATTGTTGATACTGTGCACAGTACCTAGTATAGATTACGTAACTTCACTACCAGAAAATGTAAACAAAGGGAAGAGGTGTGTCAGAAGCTAATGCAGTAAAATACAAGTCCGATGTGATAATAAATCCAAATTAACTGATATCTTAATTTCGACACAATGAAAACATTAACTGCATAACAACTTCTTCTTCTTCTTCTTCTTAAACATAATTTGTAGGATTTTCATCCTGTTTATTTCCAAAATCACTCCTCGGAGGAAGACGTATTGGATGTGCATCACTGTCTATCCATCTCTTGGTTGGTCTTTCCTCTTGTTCTTCTCCCGTCCATTGGTCTATCTCCTTTAGCTCTTTTTGCAAGTCGATTGTCTTCCATTCTTTCTATATGACTCTTCCAATATTTTCGTCTATATATAATACATTTGATTATGTCTTGAATATGGCATTTGTCCCTAATTTCTGTGTTGTGTATTTCATCAAATGTTTTCCTCTGATTAGTTCTTAAGGTCTTCATTTCACATGTGCTTATTATCTGTTTAGTTTTTGTTGTATCAGCCCTAGTTTCTGCTCCATATACGATAACTGGTTCAACTATCATTTTGTATATGCGGGTTTTGTTTTCTATTGACATATGTTTGTTGTGCCAAATTAAATTTTTCATATATCCTGATATTTGTGCTGCTTTATCAGCTTGTTTTTTTACTTATTTTATTAAATTTTCAGTGTTTGTTATTAATACACCTAAATAATTAAATTCTGATACTTGTTCTATAAATTGTCTTTCTAGTTCTAATTTGCATCTTACTGTTTCTTTTTATATTGTTAAGCATTTTGTCTTATTCGTGTTAATTTTCATATTGTATTTTCTGGCATTTATATTAAATTGATGTAAAGATCTTTGTAAATATCTTCAGATTCTGAAAGGAGAACGACATCATCTGCATAACATATCAAGTGAAATCTAGTGTTTCCCATTTTATAACCCAAACGTGGTGGTATGTTTTCAATAATTTTATCCATTATAATATTAAATAAGAATGGACTTAAAGAGTCACCTTGCCTGATGCCCTTTGTGTTTGCTGTCCTTTTACTTTTACTTTGATTGCGTAACAACTATATTCAGCATTTTGTAAATAATAATCTAGGAAGCTTCACTTACTTATTTTATATTATTTTAATTGTATTATATTCTATGTTTTTGTTAGTATTAGCTAGTATTAGATCACATCATCGTTGTATTTTGTTTAGTCTGTATTTTAATAATATCTTAAAATTGTAATAAGTATGTAATATTTGTATAATTTTTACTATTCGTTGGTTGAGTGGAAGAGAAGGCCTTATGGCATTAACTCTGTCAGCTAAAATAAAGCAATATTATTATTATTATTATTATTATTATTATTATTATTATTATTATTATTATTAAGAACAGTTAAGTCCCGTAGACTGCGATGGGCAGGACATGTTGCGCGTATGGGGAATGAAAGACTTGCATGGAAACTTCTTGTAGGAAAGCCAGAAGGAAAACGCCCAGTTGGTAGACCAAGAATGAGGTGGGAGAACAACATTAACTATGATTTGAGGGAAGTAGATTATACAGGAAATGATTGGAAAGCATTAGCTCAGGATAGGGATGTATGGAGAGCTTATGTTCGCGCGGCCATGAACCTACGGGTTCGATAGTGCCAGTGAGTAAGTAAGTATTATTATTATTATTATTATTATTATTATTATTATTATTATTATTAATTGCAAATTTTAAAAAATCGATCATTTTTGTTTAATTTTTTTAAGTTTAAATCCATCAAATTATTATTACTAGTAAACTTGGAAGAAAATTCAAATATACAGAGTGATTCATAATTCCTATTACAAACTTATAGGAGTTGTACAGGGGAGTTAGTGGATAAAGTTTTGATAAGAAACCCAAGTCCGGAAACGTACCATTTCGATGTAAAATAAGCTTGAAGACGAAACACAATGGGCTGATATATGTCTCCTGTTTCGGAATAAGTAATACAGACTTCTAGGGGCTGTACTACAAGTGTAGTTCCACGTGGCGACCCTATTGTTCGTTGCACAAAGTGTACCTGCAACGCATGTTTTAATTCACACTTCCCACAAGACCTGGTGTGTGCTCAATAATTTCTGCTGTCGCCAGAATTCGTGCAAGATCTTCCCCGACTCGACACTTGTAGTACAACCCCTAGAAGTCTGTAGTACTTATTCTGAAACACGAGGCACACGATATCAGCCCATTGTGTTTCGATCTTTAAACTTATTTTACATCGAAATGGTACGTTTACGGAAATGAGTTCCTTATCAAAACTTTATCTACTAAGTCCCCTCTACAACTCCCAGAAGTATTTAATAGGAATTATGAATCACCCTGTATAAAATAAAACTAATTATTTCAACGCAAAAAATTGACTACTACTTATTAAAGAAGCGTTTTCACCACATGAATCCTCTGCCCCTGTAGGAAATCTCTCCGCTCTATCTCTGATGATGATGATGATGATAATAATAATAATAATAATAATAATAATAATAATAATAATTTTATTTATTCTGGGAGAGTTAAGGCCATAAGGCCTTCTCTTCCACTCAACCAGCACAAATACAAATAAATATTTGACAAATATAGATATACTCTTACTCACTGGCACTATCGAACCCGAAGGTTCATGGCCGAATATAGATATACACTATACTAATTATAAACAGTTAAAGATACATTAAATGTAGCAATGTAAATTTCATGTACAAACAACATTTTATACGATAATAACGATAATACTTACAATAATAATAATAATAATAATAATAATAATAATAATAATAATAATAATAATAATAATAATAATAATAATAATAATTTATTTATTTATTTATTTATTTATTTATTTATATACAGAATTTTAATGTTTACACATTTTTCTGTGCCTAAAGTTTTATTTTTCTTCTCCACTCGTCTCTCTCCATCCAATCCATGTCCTCCAGTCCCCTTGCTCTCATTGCAGTTCTTATTTCCTGCATCCACGAGTTTCGAGGTCTTCCATCTCCTTCTTCCAGGTGGACAGCATTCCAATGTTTTCCTAGGTAATCTTTCTTCTTGCATTCGTCGTACGTGCCCATACCAATTTAATTGCTTATACTGTATATAATATACTATTGAATAACCAATATTAATTTTTTTTTCTCTTATGACAGTATTTCTTATTTTGTCTAATTTTGAACATCTTACTGCTCTCCACAAGAAATCCATTTCCATCGACATAAGTTTTTGTTCTAAGTTTTTGTTGAATTTCCAAACTTCAGCTCCATATGTGACAGTACTTCTCACTATTGAATTATATATTTGTAACTTAATAATAATAATAATAATAATAATAATAATAATAATAATAATAATAATAATAATAATAATAATAATAATAATAATAATAATAATATGATAAATTATACGAGAAACACCAATTAATACTATATGTACCTTCCACTGGGTAATAATGAAGTCGAGGTTAAAGCAAATATAAATTTAGATTTATTTTAGTAACCAACCTTAAAATAATCCTTCACCTAACCAAAGATCCTCTATAGAAATGTTCATGCTGTCTGGAAGTGGCCCCAGCATTGAACTAACCACTCACCGGAGAGGGCCTCCATGCTCTACTTTTATCATAATGCATGTCTATGTATGTGATACAAAGTTTAAAATCCACTCTAACAGGCCGTGACTCTACAAAGATGAGAGACATGTAAATAACATAAAATGATGGACGGATGTAATTTTATTTAGTATTATAATATATACGGTCCACCGCTGTGGTCTCGAGGTAGCGTGCTGCCTTATCACGCAGCGGGCCCGGGTTCGATCCCCGGTCGGGACAGTTTTTCTGGCTGAGGTTTTTATCGGGGTTTTTCCTCACCTGTAAGACAAATGTCAGGAAAACTTTAAGGCCCAAACGGTCTCCGAAATCATATGGTCATCATCTTTATCATTAACATCATCATCACCATCCTTCACCGGTGTGGAAAGCAACGGGAAGCTCCCACACCTACAATTCCCTAGTAAAGCTGCAAGCATGAACATGTTATGATTGCAGTGAAGGACCTGCCTTCGGGCAGAATTACTATGGATGGATAATATATACTTTTATGAATAAATGAAGATAATAAATATACTTTTTTTACTATATACAACTTTCCTCATTAGAGGATTGCCTCAAGGACAAAGTGATACAGACAAACAGTTCTCGAAATTGATGAAATACATTTTGTAAATGCATTAAAAAATTCAAATTGTAATTGAAGTATACATACTATAAAGTAGAAATTTTGTAAAGATGGTTTCTTAAAATTGAAATTGATCCTCTAATGGCAGCGATGGCAATTTTAGAAAGATACACCCTGTCCAAATCTAAGGAATTTGAAAATTTAGCTAAGAATCCTGATATAGTACCTCTTGCCCCGACCATCAATCCTGTGACAGTTATACTATCTAATTGGTATTTATCTTTGTAATAGTCAATTGTTGGCTCATATATGGCTTTCTTTTCAGAGTCAACTTCCTCAGGTTGGCCACTATGAGTCTCAAAACGAATTGTAGGATCTAATATCATACCACTTTTAGAAGATGGTTTAAATGCAATAATATCTATTCGTCTGTTACTCCCATTAGTAGCCACACCATGAAGTTCCTCGTAAATTGTGTATCCATAACCCCGCAAGGCTTGTGCCATGATATTTAGAATAGTATGGCGCCGAGAGATTCTCCAAACGGACAAGCCCCAAGGACGTGTGACTTGTTAAATGTGGTGAAGAATTTAAATATCTTGGATCTGTAACAGATAAATCTGGTGCTTGTGAAAAATATATTATTAACAGAATAAAATGTGCAAGGAAGGCGATTACATCCCTGAATGGTCTTTTATGGAATAGAAATCTGACCAGAAAAACAAAAAAGAGATTGTACAAACAATAATAGAAAGTGCACTTACATAATGATCAGAAAACTGGACAATAAATGAAAGGATGCAGAAAAGAATCTCGGGACAGAAATGGATGGATTACGGAGAAGTATGAGAATATCCAGGCTACAACATATTAGAAATACATATATTAGACAAGAAATGGATGCATGCATAATAAACTGTTATCGATAGGATAACAATGGTATGGACACGTTCAACGGATGTCGGATGAACAGTGGCCTAAACGGGTGTTAGATTGGATGGTACCAGGCAGAAGGGAGAGGGGGAGAAGTAGAAGAACATTGTATGAGGGGAATATATGATGTCATGATGAGTATGGAAGAAGGATAATGGGAAGATAGGAATCTCTGGAAAGCAGGAATTAAGTGCTGTAAAGTCTGTAACACCCTCCATGGTATCTTTACCTTGTTGTGGTGGAGTGGCTTGTGTGCTTAAATGATCCTGAGAGCTATGCCGGCGGTAGCATTGCTGCCGATAGGGTTACCCATGCCGGACTGGTCGAAGGTGAATAAGCCAGACGAAATAAGTACCTTGGTCGAAAGAGTGACGATCTTTCACCGTAAAATACAACCGTCAAGAAATGCGGACATGGGTTCTACTGGGGTAAAATTTTCCGGAGGTCAAATAGTCCCCCATTCGGTTTCTCCGGGCGGGGACTACTTCAGGGAACCCATGCCAAAGGCTCAAACACAGGGACATGTTCCTAGGAACATGGAATGTTAGGACTTTATACAATAGCGGGGCACTAGAGATATTAACACGGGAATTGGATAAATCGCCCTTGGATATAGTCGCTTTACAGGAAGTTAGGTGGCCAGGAGAAGGTAGTCAGGAATCAGGAAGCTTTGCATTATACTATGGGGGTGCAGAAAGACCTGCATTTGGAACGGGTTTTTTAGTCAGAAGGAGGATCCTATCCGCTATCCGAGATATTAAGTTTGTTAGTGATAGGATATCATACATAATTCTAAAGGGTAAACGACATGATTTTATAATTGTAAATGTACATGCCCCCACAGAAGATAAAGATGACAAGATCAAGGATGAGTTCTATGACGAATTAGAATGCTTATTTGATAGCCTTTCACGATATCATATGAAAATTGTCTTAGGAGATTTTAATGCAAAAGTGGGGCGGAAAGATATATTCAAACCAACAATAGGCAAATTCAGTCTTCATGAAGATAGTAACGACAACGGGGTTAGATTAGTCACATTTGCCACATCAAAGAATCCCATTGTTAAGAGCACAACATTTCAGCATAAGGATATTCATAAATACACCTGGACGTCCCCAGATGGAGAAACTCGGAACCAGATAGATCATGTATTAGTGGATAAACGCTGGCACAGTAGCATCATTGATATTAGATCAGTTAGAGGGACAGACTGCAATTCAGATCATCTGGTCAGGGTGAAAATCAGACAACGCCTATCGCTTATGAGAGGAACAAACGCTAAAGATGATTCTGTAAAATATGAATTAAAAACTTGAAAAATGATGAAATGCGGCAAGAATACCAAATCAAAATTGCTAATAGATTTGAAGTACTGGAATCTTCAGATGACAATGTGGCAAACGAAGAAGAAACTGATATAAATAAAGAATGGGAGGCTATAAGAGATACTATTAAATTGTCAGCATCAGAAAGCATTGGTTGTTTAAAAAAGAGGCAAAACAAGAAATGGTTTGATGAGGAATGTGCCGACATCGTAAAGAAAGAAAGCTAGCAAAAATGAAATGGTTACACGAGCCAAATGAGGTAAATTTAGAGCAATTGGGTAGTGTTAGACGGGAAACCACCAAGTTACTAAAGAGTAAGAAGAGGGAATATTTGAGAGAGAAGATTAATGATCTTGAAATGAATGCAAAAAATAGGAACATTAGAGAATTATATCAGGGAATTAGTATAGAGAAGAAAGGGTTTCAGGCTAGAACAAACATAATTCGGAATGAAAATGGGGATATGATTGCAGATTCCAAGAGTATATTAAATAGATGGAAAAGTTATTTTAATCAACTATTAAATGTACATACAGAACAGGACATGAGGAGGATAAGTTACAGACAGCAGAAATGCTAGTCGCAGAGCCAAGTGCATTAGAGGTTGAAATGGCAATTGAAAAATTGAAGATGTATAAAGCATCAGGTTCAGATGAGATCCCAACAGAACTGATAAATCAGGGGGAGAAAAATTGATGGACAAGATACGCTGGTTGCTTACTATGATTTGGGAAAAAGAAGCTCTTCCAGATGAATGGAAGGAATCAATTATCGTACCAATTTATAAGAAAGGAGATAAAACTGATTGCAACAACATATAGGGGCATCTCATTACTTTCAACTTCGTACAAAATTCTAACAAATATATTAGTAAGCAGACTTACTCCCTATATTGATGACATTCTAGGAGATCATCAATGTGCATTTAGAAGAAACAGGTCTACAACAGATCAGATTTTTAGTATAAGACAGATTTTAGAAAAGAAATGGGAATATAATGGGACTGTACATCAACTATATGTAGACTTCAAAAAAGCATATGATTCAATTAAGAGGGAGAAGTTATATAGTATCCTGCTGGAGTTCGGTATTCCTAAAAAGTTAGTTAGACTTATACGAATGTGTCTAAATGGCTCAACGAGTAGGGTGCGTGTAGGCAAACAGTTTTCAGACACTTTGAAATCCAGAATGGGTTGAAGCAAGGAGATGCACTATCTCCTCTACTATTTAATTTTGTACTAGAGCATGCCATTAAATCTTTAGAGAATGAGGAAGGCTTACAACTCAATGGTATTAATAAGCTGTTAGTTTATGCTGATGATGTAGTACTACTGGCCGATAGCGAGGAGATACTAAAGGCCAACACGCACACACTATTGAGTAACACTAAGAAATTAGGACTGGAAGTAAATATCAGTAAAACTAAATATATGGTCACACGTAGAAATACATTATATAATGGAAATGGACAGCTAATGACAAATGAGGGAAATTTTGAGGAATTGGCTGAATTCAAATACCTAGGAACAATAATCACAAATAGGAATGAGATGCACAAAGAAATTAAACATAGGCTCAATTCTGGAAATGCATGCTATTATGCATTGCAGAGACTTTTGATGTCCCAACTCCTTTCAAAAAACGTTAAGCTGAAAATATATAAAACTATTATTCTACCAGTTATATTATATGGGTGCGAAACATGGTCTCTTACTTTATGGGAGGAAAGGAGATTACGAGTATTTGAGAATAAAGTTCTTAGGAAAATTTTTGGACCAAAGAGAGATGAACAGACAGGTGAATGGAGAAGACTACATAACAATGAACTACATGGTCTTTATAGGGAAGCCAGATATAATAAGAACAGTTAAGTCCCGTAGACTGCGATGGGCAGGACATGTTGCGCGTATGGGGAATGAAAGACGTGCATGGAAACTTCTTGTAGGAAAGCCAGAAGGAAAACGCCCAGTTGGTAGACCAAGAATGAGGTGGGAGAACAACATTAACTATGATTTGAGGGAAGTAGATTATACAGGGAATGATTGGAAAGCATTAGCTCAGGATAGGGATGTATGGAGAGCTTATGTCCGTGCGGCCATGAACCTACGGGTTCGATAGTGCCAGTGAGTAAGTAAGTAAGTAAGTAAGTAAGTAAGTAAGTAAGTAAAGTCTGTAACAAGTAAGTATGAATAAATGAAATGGTGAATATGATGAAATAGATCCTGTTAATGAAATTACAACACAACATTTGCCTTGACTCACGAAAACCTGCAAAAAATCTCAGGTTGGATGGCACCGGTGTTTGATTCCTGGACCTACTGAGCACGAATCTCAACTCTACCGCTTGTGCCAAGTCGCTCAGTAGGAGTCGGGATGGTTAACAAAAATAAACATTTTTACGTAGAGATGTTAACAAAACGCACTCTGTTGACAAAAAAGACAAGTACACTGCTGATTCGTAAACATCCAACTGTGTGATTTTATAATCCGACACCTAAAATTAGTGTTCACAATGAATTTCAACAACTGTAAGCATTCGACACAAGCACAAAAATAACTTACTTAACACTTAGGCTTATTTAAGTATCTTTCTTAAGTTGTTAAGCATTTTATTAATTTGTAAGTTAAAAATAACACATAACCTATATGAAGGAGTTATAAAGAATTTGAATGGGCTCACTTTTAGATCTATTTTTTTTTATTTCAACCCATCAATTGGCAATGTATCCTGTAGGAGACATCAATTGGCTTGCTTTATTTAGTAATTTGTTATTAATGAAACAGAAGAAAACGAACGAGTGGTTCTACCTATTACTCGAAATCTTTTAGTTTCTCTTGCTAGAATATGGAATTATCATCCACCCTATATCAAAGGCAGCCAAACTTTACAATCTTTCAGAAACAAATTGAAAATAAAATTATCAACAGAAACAGCTCACTAATAATACTTTTTTTTACAATTAGTAATTTGTTTTTTAATCAATTGAGTTAGTGTTTACTTGATGAAAATTCATATCTATTAATTAAATAAAAATAAAATCCCCTTTGTTAAATTAAAAAAAAATAAATATTGTTGTATTGTTGCTTAGATCAGTTGATATGTACAATATATAACACAATTCATAATTTAACATGTCTGAAGAAGGTACAGTGTACCGAAACAGCTGTCACTGAATTATATCTTATAATAAATATGAAAATCAAATAAAATTAAGTTTTATTTTTATTTAATTGATTTGTTTTTTATTATTTAATAAAGATAATATTAAATGTATCATAAGTAATGCCACGAGTGATTTCCAAATTGTCCATAAATTCACGACTCACGAAGTAAGGGGTGAATTTATCTACAGAATTTGGAAATCAAGAGTGGCATTTGTTAGGACTATTTAACGAATATAATTAAGTTGTTCATTCAATGGATATATATTTAACAGTGTTCTTATATCTTCATTCTTTATCCGATCCAATCTTGTGCAGCGTTTTGTTCTTCTAAGGAAGTTCATTTCTGAGCATATGCGAGTTTTGTTATGAAAAATCGAAAATAGTTGGCACTAGAGCGATTTTTAAATTTTCTCTTCAGGTCAACCTCCATTTCTAACGGTCCGATTTTGTTGGTTAATGAATTTCACCTTTAAAAAAAATGAATGTTATATGCCGAGATTGGTTCTAAAAAATCGCCTCTAGAGCTTTAAAACACACAAACAAATATATAATGTATATATTTGTAATGGTTATTTTCGGTGTTTAACTACGTAGAAATGATGAATATTTCTAACAAAACTTTAACAAAAATAATATATTGAGAACGTCCATAATAACTTAATTCCATCGGAATTCGCTAAAGAAAAACTCACTAAGTTCATTGGCAGTTGGGATTGAACCCGAGAGCCATCAAATATGATTCTTAAACTCGCTTTGTATTTTTATTCTTATTATTATTAGTTTTCATTGTTTTATGTTATTTCCATGCAAGACATTTGGAGAAAAATTGCTTGTGTCACAGAAACATTTGAGAATCACACACCGGAAACTGAGCTAATAAAGATAAGACCAAACAAGGAAGTTCTTTGTGGTTATAACATTATTGTAATTCTGTTATAAAAATATCAATAATTTTTCTTTTATTCAATACCAAACGTCTTTTTTGACATTCTGGTATTCCCTCCTGGCATGGCGTTATTGTAACCCACTTCTGAGGTTGGGGCGCCTGGAAAGAGGAGTTACACTGCCCCGATGATACATGATAAGCCATGATGATGGTAATGGTGCGCCAGGAGAGGCCTTAATCCTAAACTTAATGAATATGTAATGATGATCAGATGATTTTTGGGGACACTTTGGGCCTTAAAGTTTCCAGTCATTTGTCTTACAGGTGAGGAAAACCCCAGAAAAATAAATAATAGTTTTAAAAAAACTAAAACAACACGCTTTATTAGAAAACCGAACTAAAAATTGAAAAACAACTAATTTCCAACACGCTTGGGATAAAATTAAAATGGCCAACAAAAAAAAAAATCTCCAACACATCTAGAATAAAACTAGAGTTATCTACAAAAAAAATAATGTTACAATGAAAAGCGTGGGGTGCTTTTTATGGTTTTTATGTTTTCTTCTTAGAGACTTTACTTTTACCAACATCTGTTTACTCGTATTATCAAACATATTAATTGATATAGAGCACCCCACGCTTTTGACGGTTAAAATTATTTTTCTTCTTCTTCTTCTTCTTATTCACTTCACGGGCTAGGCAAATTGCCTGTTCGGCCTCACAGTTGTTCTGTCCAACTTTTCACTGGCCTACCTACATTGCTTGAACCTCTTTGGCTTGTAGTTGAATGCTGCTCTTGGTAATCTTGATACATAAAATATGTTTTTTGTAGATAACTATAGTTTTATTCTATATGTGTTGGAGATGATTTTTTTTTGTTGACCACTTTAATTTTATCCCAAGCGTGTTGGAAATTAAAATTATTTTCCATTGTTTAGTTCGGTTTTCTAATAAAGCGTGTTGTTTCTGTTTTTTAAAACTATTATTTATTTTTTATGTTATAGTTTGGTTTTCTAAAAATGTAAATATCTTTAAATTTGATACTATTGTAGTATGAGCTAAAAGTAATACTCTTCTAAAAATATCCTCCGGGCCACATTTGAACCAGCGACCTATGGATTACTGAAATTATATACCACTTCAGCCCACCGCTCTACCAACTGAGCTACCACAACGATGAACTAAAAAGTCGATACGTCCGCAACCTATTATACAGGTCTTTATTTATTTTTTGATGTCCTGATGATCCTGGCCAGGATCTTAGAAAAAAAATTATGAAATTATTGTATTGTCATTGGTCCTTTACACGCATACAAAGTTTCAAGTCGATCCAATGTTTTTTAAGTGGGTGAAAATCGTGTTGAAATATTCTGTTATATAGATACGAGTCAAGCTAATGTAAAGCGTGTAAAAATAACATCACCCAGGAAACTTATCCCGACCGGGAATCGAACCCGGGCCCCCTGCGTGACAAGGCAACACGCTACCTCGAGACCACAGCGGTGGATACTATGTATCATTTATATTTACTAATACATGATTAATGAACAGAGGTAGACCAGACGATATTCGGGGACCGTTTGTGCCTTAAAGTTCCTGACATTTGTCTCGTATGTGAGCAAAACATCACTCGGGTAACTTGTCTCGGCCGGCGATCGAAGTAGCGACGCTACCCCGAGACCACAGCACTGCCCTCTAGTGGCTACTATAACAAATAAGGAAATTAGAGATAATTTTTACTTTATAGCAATGGGGCTTCTTTATTTTGATGTTATAATTAAATTTTTGACACTGAGCAATGCAGGCTCAATATGACATGAAAAGAAAAATGAATGCCTGAATCAGGATTTGAACCCAGACATCTGAATTAATACTTCAGTTCTCGCTACCTCTCGTGATAGAGAATATATATATATATATATATATATAAGTAAAGTGATCCCATAGGAGACCCTTCGGGTAGCAGGAGGTTAAGGCTCCCACATCTTCTATACAATCAGCACTTGATGCCAGCCGGGTTGTCAGCCCTGCCTTTACCCCCAGAACAAGCGGCTGGTACTCATTTCCGTTAGAGGCTGAGTCGACCTAAGGGCTATGGTGTCACCAGAAAGTTTGAGTCAGTTTAAAAACCCTGAATTGACCTACAGAGCCCCTTGCTTATGATCACTAGGATTTGTATTTCTTTTTACAATTGGAGGTTTACAGGAGTTGTTCTTGCTAATTCATCAATTGATATTGTTCTTCACGCGCACCGGGACTTGAACCTTCGACCTTCCGGTTGTAGTGCACTGCCTTAACCACTACGCTCTGGGATACCCCCATATATATATATATATAATATATATATATATATAAAGAAATACATTTTTGTGCTAGAATAGTCTGGCTAGCGTAATTGGTAGCGCACCGAAGTATCAATTCAGAGGTCTCGGTTCAAATCCCGGTTCAGGCAGTTATTTTTCTTTTGGTATCATATTAGGCCTGCATTCCTTAATGTCAAAAATGTGATTATTATATATATTACACATGTTTATCGTGCTGTCATTTTCGGTGTCTACTAGTAGTATATGTAAATTTAAAAAATCTTATATTGTTTTCATGAGAATGGCCTGAATAGGTTCACTCCTTTGTAATTCGCTAATTGTTAATTTTTGATTACAGGGGATGGAAACTGACCACAAGGAAAACAGCAACAAAGCCACAGAGGGATCCGACGATCCCCCTAACAGTGGCAACCTTACAAGACAAACACAAAAACATGATCGATAATTCAGCCCAAGGTCTGAGTCGCTCAAAATTAACCCTGGTCATTACTAAAGCAGACAATGATAGCAACAATTTCAACAAAACATATGACAAACTGCACGATAAAAATGAAGAAAACAGAAGACTACTTAATTCAGGACAAAAGAAGATCGTAATAGTACCTGCAATGAATTCTGGAACTGTTGTTTCAACAAACGCAATGAAACAAAATAAAAACGGTCGTTTTAGTGTTACTGCACCGAATCAAAAGACTGAATATATCGGATCTGCTCAATACGTGGACATTCCTGGGCACGGCATGCCCCTCACGGTGTCTAGCTTGAGATCGCTAAAGATAGATGATGCTAATGGACATAATCAAGAGATAATTACACCGAGCAATCAGAATTGGAGCAGTGCGTTTTGTTTTTCTGAAGTTGCAAGTCAAATGTCCGTGAGGTCTTTGGCTTCCATCGGTATGGGATCAACTGATGGCCGCAAAGTTACAATTCGCCGAGTGCCCACGTCTCCTACGGAACTATTTAACATCGTTCATTCTCCCACGTAAGTAACTGCCATTGTCTTTAATTACTCGAAGTAATTAAGTTTGTGTTGAGAAAGACCAGGGACCTTATTGGTTGCTCTAATGTGGTACGATTTTGATGAAATAGTCTTCAGGTTCGTGACGCACACTGTCTTTCAGATAATTTTCTTTCAATTCGACAACATTATGCATCAATCGGTTAAGCACCATTTTTAAGAATTGAGATTTTGATGCCATATGCTGCATTGATTCACGAAGTAGGTGTACGCACACTTTTAGTGCCAAATCTTCAAATATGGCCGCGGTGGACTAGTGGATATGCTCCTTGCTTCTGGTCCCGAGGGTCGCGGATTCAAACCCGACCGGGGAAGATGGATTTTTTAGGATGGAAAAATCCAAGGAGCAAGTCCTCCGGGAGGGACTTTAAGCCGTGGGTCCCGAGTCTGAAGATTTTCAGGCTTGTAAAAGATCCTTAAGCCTGAATGAAAAGGCCTCTAAGCAAAATGTATCGAATTTCCCGTCCTAGTACTACCTTGGTTTCCTAGATGTCAGTATGAGGCGGAACGCTGACCGTGGACCACTCAAGTGTCATCTATACGAAAACAAGTGTAACTAAATTAGTATGGTTCAAATTCTTCCCTGTAGGGGGAGAGCGCCTAAATCACTGTTAAGGGAAAACATGGGCTTACAAGAAAGAAGATCTACAAATATAGCCATATTATTAAAGAAAAATATAAATGTCATCGGTCCTATTAGATTATAAGCTTTGCAACAAACGGCTATGAAACCAGTTCTTCATAAATGCTATACCCGAGCCGCCATATCTCCGGTTCTGAAGTTTAGGTTATACGAGGGGTAAAGGGAGAATTCGCCCTCTACTGCCAATAAGGATATGGTTGTAGTGTGAGTAGATGTCTGCCACAACCAATCACTGCTCTCGACGCAGCTGTAGCGCGTTAGTAAGGTTTGAAATTGCTGAGATGTTGTCAGCTGTATGTCTGCTAACCGCATACATAAAGCGGCCACTCCCACTGAATATCCATATCGGCAATATTGTCGTGAAGACGTCAAGGCCGGAGATTCAGTGGCTGCAGGATAATCTAAATTTTGCATCATAAGCGCCAAATGTTCCTTCTCTTATATTGTTGATGCATAACTGCCAAACAAGTAAAATAACTTGTAATATCCAGTATTTTTAGTTTGGCGCTACTATAAATAGTAAAGATTGACTTAAACTTTAAATGCATTTTTTTAAACTTAGACAATGGCGCATAGCCGATTGATGCACATCACTGTCCAATGTATATTTCTAATAGTGTAAATGTAACTGAAAATAGAAAGCTATTATTCTACCAGTTATATTATATGGATGCGAAACATAAACTCTTATTTTAAGGGAGAATAGGAGATTACGAGTATTTAAGAATAAAGTTCTTAGAAACATTTTTGGGCCGAAAAGAGATGAACAGATAGGTGAATGGAGAAGACTGTATAACAGTGAACTACTTGATCTTTATAAGAACCAGATATGATAAGAACAGTTAAGTCTCGTAGACTGCAATGGGCAGGACATGTGGCACGTATGGGGGATGAAAGAGGTGCATGGAAGCATCTTGTAGAAAACCAGAGGGAAAACGCCGGTTGGTAGACCAAGAATGAGGTGGGAGAATAACATTATCCATGATTTTAGGGAAGTAGAATATACAGGGGATGATTGGAAACATTAGCTCAGGATAGGGATGTATGGAGAGCTTATCTCCGCGCAGCCATGAACCTACGGGTTCGATAGATGCAGTTAGTTAGTTTTTGTTCTTATTTACTAGACAGTTACAAAATTCTACTCTGTGTAGGTTTTCAAATAATAGTTACGTACGCAACAAGGGAAGTAAGCAGTACATTACTTGTCGAGGACGTGTTTGAGGGGAGAGCTAGCAAATAAGTTCGAATCTAGTAATGTACTTACTTCCCGAATTGTGTAT
>JASPKZ010004903.1:0-21266 GCA_030220185.1 Diploptera punctata | reverse complement strand
TTGCAGCCCCCACTCCAGCCCCGACATTCAGCCAAGAATTCTGCCCAATTACCTCGCCAACTACTCCCGACGTTCTGCCCGACTTAATCCCGACTCTCAGGCTTCGAATTTTCGAGAGCCGTCAACACCATGGATACAATCAATAATGAGAACAACAGTTCTGGCGGTTATGGATTGGAAGAATAAAGACGAATGTGCAAGGAAATGAAGCTTTAAGCACAGGAAGATGTGTAAATATTAAAAATCTCTGAACAAATAAATTATAATAATAATTATTATTTTCTAAATTAATGCGCCTATCTATGATTCTAAATTAATAGATTACTGAAATATCTCGCAAATAGGTTGTTTGTGAAAATCTGTAATTAACTAATATTTTGCACGTAACAACTAAATGTCCTCGCATCAATTATGCAGAGTCATATATTCGTAGACACTTGTAATTTTTAATCTTACGCATGTAGATGAATTTGTTAGCCAAATTGTGACTTCCAGATTATTGCCCACTTTTACGCATTGTATATCACTGTGCAGTGCTTGTATCTTCTTTCCTCACGCCATCCCTAGAATAAGAATACATTCTTAGTAGTTCTTTTAAATATATCAAGTGTTGAAGATATACCAAACTAACAATACTTTTCTGTTTTTAAAACGTAACAAAAATCTTACAACATTTTTTACTTAAAATGTGTGTTTAAAAATAAGAAGACTTACGTAATATCCAGCAAATAAGAAAATGAACATTTAGGAAAAAGAAAAAGATTAAGCCGCTTCAAAACGCAATCCCTAATATTACCCACCGCGCAAGGCTCGAGGTGCTAGAGCTGTGTTTCACGGGTAATGCATTATTAAATGTTTTAATACGTTGTATTTGGTTTCAGTGGTCATAAGTAGTTAAATATCAATAAAAGAGACACATTTCTAGATATTTATGAGTGTTCGACAATATTACGCGAATTACGACATTTCGAGTAAAGTTCAACTTTGTTTTTTTGCTAAATGTACATAGAGCTGATAATGTGTTTTGTTTGATAAACAATGACTTTATATGTTTGTATAATATTTACAGAATTTGTGATGAGAGGAAATAACGTAAGCCTATATACATAATGTTATTTTGAGCATATTTTTAATTTTTAAAGTCTTGCAGATCATATCTTTAACTTGAAATCATTTGTAATATCTGGGTTCGTTCAGTTCAGAGAGTAATTCCTTATATTCTGTGTATATCACTTTCATTATAGCGATAGAAAATTAAAATGAAATAAAAGCATTTGTTTATTTTAACAAGTTATTAATGTATAAATATTAGATCTTACAGTGTTTATTTTTTTAATTGTTCGCAGAGAGTTTAACTGCTAGTAATACAATCACTAATTTTAATCTATTTGAAACTTATCTGTAGATTAGCGTGTTTGTTGCGTTTGTAGATCTCGGAAAGAAACAAACTAGGTCAGGAAATGACTAAGTATAACGTCCACTATGGCTGTTACAGCTAATATTGACAGAAGATGTTAGGAAACATGAATCTGAAACTACTGTATTGAGAACTGTTAACAGATTGTTTCCTTAAGATCGATGGTTATAGGTTAAGTCATGATTCAATACCGTCCTCAGGGGAAGAGATCTTTGTGAAGTTTCTACATAAAGATAGACCGAGAAAGCTTCAGTGAAACCATTACAGGCTTCAGGCATTTTACGTATTTGGAAGAAGAAGAATAAGAAAATGATATAAATAAATATACACATATTGGCTCTCAGCTAGTGGTTGGAGGTAATGTTGAGCCGGTGTGTACTGCACAGTATTCCCCTTCCATACCATTGGAAATTACTGCATCAACTCAGATGGAAAAAATAAATCAATGTTACCTTCAATAACTAAAATGCAAAAATGTCTAAAAAATGTAGTCTTTTTACTCAGATTAAAAAAACTCAGCAATGTAGGCCTTCGACACATAAAACATCTCTCACGTTCTTCAAGTTCAAACATTCAAGCCGTATTCAGAGACATTCAAAATATCCAGAAAATAATTAATCTTCATGGATTCCTTCCCGTTGTGGAATAAAAGATAACAAAATAACATATACATTAGCCACGGCCCGCAATTAATCATGCAACTAAATCAACTCCTTGAAGTTACAGTGAATAGAAATGTAAACAAAAAATGTACCAACGCGGTCGAAAAATCAGCATGCTTCTTGCAACCATCTTGTATAAAAATGTCAAGAAAAAAATTCAGTTGCACTGTTCCAAATCTTAAATGGCCATGACCTCCTTGCAGAACATCTACACCAATTTAACATCTTCCCATCATAGGTTGGTGTTTTTGTGTTGTAAAAGCGACAGTGTCATGAATTGGGACCTTATGAAGCTAGTCCTGCTTTAAAAACTTCCAATTTAATCTGATGGCGAATTATAATGGGAAATTTACCGTAAAGCGACTTTGCTCCTAGTGTCAGGGCGTTAAATTATGCAAATTTATAACGTTACTGTGACACTGAATGCGTGTGTTGTGTATAAAAGTTGTAACGATTTATTTTACCAGTAATCGCGATTAAATGTTAAAGATAAAGTCTGTAATATTAAGAAATGAATATTTTACCATTTCTGAATATTGTTCTCCTATAATGCATACATTATTTTTAACTCGAGAAAATTGTAATAAACTACGGTTATCAGTCATTATATTAGGGATTGTGCTGTAAGGATTTTAAGGTTTAGACATATGAAGTGCTGCATATTGGCGATATTTCAGCAAATGAGGCACTTGTCCAAGTTTTCTTCATGCACTTCATTGGAATGCTCCCAAAATTGGCGACGAAAACATATGGTAATAATTTCTTGGGAGTCCTGCTAGTGTTTACCACAATGTCGTGCACGTATAATTATCTCTCTATATTGATCCAATAATCACTAGAACATAATAGTATACAGTTATAAGCCAATTAAAAATTGAAAACATTAACAAGACTTGGGCGCTATAACTCCACAATTTTACAACGAATTGAAAGCAAATTGTTGTTTCATAGTAGTTTGGTAATTATGTAGTATGTGCCTCTTTTGAACTAGTTCAGTTCAGTGAATTAAAAATTAAATATTATTTACATTATTCTAGTGACGATTCTTAAGAACGACCAAGTTATAATAAATAGCAACATTTCTCGAAAGAAGTCATCTTAAAACTTAACACAGTAAAATTCAACTTAACTAATAGCGTATGCGACATAAAAAAGACAATTATCTCCTCCTGAAAGTTAGAGTCTATGTTTTGGTATCCATATAATATTATTGGGAGAATAATTTCTGTATAAATTTGCAGCTTATAATTTTTTTAGAGAATTTACCATTACGGTAATGTGTAGAGATGATCATTACATAGATTCGAGTAAAGAAACAGAAACCCTGAAATTACGTTAGAGTTATGTCCAGTAATATTTTTTTATTATTATTGGACGTAATATAACTCATATTTCGCCTTAAGGTATAATAGGGTTATAGTTTGTGACAAAGTTGTGGTACTTTATGTAATTTTATCTAAACCCTAAAGATTTTTTAATGAAACTTATTTATCAATTCTAATTTCTGTAAAGAGTTTTAGGTAACAAACAATTTTGAAAATGATTAAAAAATAATTGCTCTTTCAACTTATTTACAATTCGGATTATAATGCCCTCGACTCTTAATAATGCCGTTGCCTACCTCGTAGCATAATAACCCAAGGCGATTGATATTTCAGTTAGTTGGTGAACTATAAACCTAGTAATTAAGTTATTGCCCAAGTTACTCTTGTACCACGATGTCAGTCCCAAACAATATAAAGCCTGTCAATGTATTTACAATGGGTGTCAAAAGTATTCATATATCGCCTCATTTATCAGAGGTAATTTTTATCCGTGTAACACTTGAACATTTTATCGAAATTAGTTTTTATCTGAAGTAGCAAAACTTTTCAGCAATGAAAATCAACCCTTTTGCTTAAAACTCTCTTTAAACCGGGAGTCGTATTCATTTAAATAGTTGGTTCTTGGAATGTGTCACTCCGTGGCCACCTGCCATTCACTGCATTCTTCTCCCTTTGTTTCATGTCAATGAAATATTAGTCAATCTTTTTCTTTTCTAATCTACCATGAGCTCCCGATTAAGTCTGTTATTTCTTTAGGTTTAAGTTTGTCTAATCTCAATATTATTATGTATCAAGCACCTTGCAATATTGTCCCTGATAATTCTGTTATCTTTCATTTGGAGTTGCTTTAGTAGAGGTTTTGTATCGCACCAAGAGCTGGCCGCGTAAATGGCTGAGCTCCTGATGAGTTGCTTGTATATCATATATTTACTGTTTAAATGTATTGTAGGTAATGTGATAGGAGTGGCCACATGGATCTACTGCCGTGTTCTATTTTTAAGCATGGGGTACTTTGTATGTGCACTCCATTCTAAATTACGATTCAAAAATAATGAGCAATATTTAACTTTGAAACTTATTTCAATACATTCATTTAATAAAACTAAATTAAAGATTTTCTTAATGATGTTTATTTATTCAAAGTACCACATAGAGTTTGTCATGCGTTTGATTTAGTTTACAATTCAGTACACCATGGGTTTCTAATACTGTTAGCTGTCTTTGCATCGAATAGTACAGCATAATTATTGATTCATATTCGATGCAAACAGTAATATCTGCTGAAACAGAAATATCTATATTTGGTCTTATTGGCAAATCGACAGTAAAAAACATAACACAATGTTGGTGATTATTTAACTTCAGCTCCAAATGGGAGTCAATGACAAAAACACGTTTCAGTGAATTTTGTTCTACAACCAATGACAGTTGTGTTTCACCTCGGCATTTATCGAATTCTGTTTACCAAAAAACAAAAGCTGCTCCTTTTAATATTCAGATCAGGTCAGAGTATTATTTTGCACGCGACTGACTCTCGAACAAACACGTTGAATGCAGCATATAATGGAACAGATCCTTCGAACTAAATATTTGATAGTGTGTTCCAGATGAGGATTGTGTTTATAAATAATGATTTTAGGGAGTTGTTTCTTAAAAAATAATTAATAAACCTTTAATATTAGTTATAATATACAGTTTGAGGTGTTACATTTTATCTCCACTAGGGTGCATTCTTACAATATTACGATCCTATTTGGCATTAAAATAATATGTCTAGTTGTAGTGGATGATCAAATGGAACATACCAAATTGTCTCATTTGTTTTAATACAACATCGCCCTTTACATTAATATATAAATATTTTAAAAATGACTATATTTAATAACGATTTGTGAGTAAACAGCTTAATTTTATTCGTTAAATAGGATCCTACACAATGCCACTCTTGATTTCGGAATCCTCTAGAAATTGGAAATCGCTCATGGCGTTACTTATGATAATGGATAACTATGGTACTACTTTATTCTAATTTGGGAGAGGGCACCCGTGTGTATAAATTTAAAAGATATATTATTTACGTAACCATTAATAATTTTATTAGAATAACGAGTTTCTAACTTAGCACTTTGTAAATAAGTCCCCGGTGCCAGACATTACAAAGTTTTTTGGAATTCAAGAATATACCCAGAGGCTGTTTCTGTTGTTAAAACGATTCTTTAATTGTTCGGTAGTTCTCAAAAATTTCAATTATGTTGATTTATTTTTTGACAAAACTATATTGTTCTGGATGGGTAATATTTCTAATGTGGATTTTGTAGTAATTTCTAAATGTTTTTTTTTCCAAAACTTTTCTGTGGTATTAAACTAAAGATCATATAATGTCGGGGTTTATTTCACTTTTGTGACTACCAAAAGCCGTCTATGCATGGAAAATTGAAAGAAGGAAAATAAAAGGAGACCAAGAACACACCTGGAAGAAAAAAAAAAAACAACATTCTAAATGCAATGAGGAAATTGTGGAAAAGATGAAGACACACGAGACAGAGAACGATGGAGAACTTTAATTAAGGAAAATTTGTGAATGTTTGTTGCAAACTGTTAGTATGTAAGTCCGTTGTCATTTACATTTTTTATTTATTTATTTATTTATTTATTTATCTTATATGTTAATTACTATGATTGTTGCGGAATCCCTCAATGGGTGAGGAAAAAATCTCAAACAAAAATTTTTTTACTTTTGTTACCTTTTGGAAAGATAAACCAGTCGGGAGGCTTACCAGACTACATATGTTATATATACAGGGAACTCAATATCGCATTAATTCATTTTTTTTAAAATATAAGATATTTTTTTCAAATCTTTAGACGCTTCATAAGGGATACAGTCTAGCCCCGGATACCTTTATTTGGAGTATTTTTAAATAGATTCCGAGTTTAACAGGGTTTGACCACGATGAACTCGGAGTATCTGTAACGTATTATGAAATTGTTCTATATTTTAATTTAGAGGAATTGGTTTCCGGAAGACCGGCGGCAGGTGTTAAATGATACCGGATAATGATGATGATGATTTTAATTTATTGTTCGTAATAAATTTTTTATCGAATTCATTGCGTGATCTCTTCGAATACCATTTTCATTAGTTAGCTATAATTGTTTTCGTCTGCGTCCTTATAAATGAGTCGTCCTTGATCAGCTTCCAGAGGGGTATTACAGATTCTCTTATTATTTCCTAGTTCATTAATGACTTTCCAGGTATTTTTGTTTGAATACTTTATTTACTTATTTTTCAAAATGTTCATTCTTATAACGATCACTTTGTAATTAATTATATTAGAAAATTAAACTACTGTTTTGTCCCTAGGATTTTGAATTTGTGTCATTTTTGGAGTTTATTTTGTGATTAATCATGTGTTGAATTAAAAAGATTTGTTTTAATTTTAAGTTATTGCAATAAATGGGATTCTTATGATTTGTTGTATTTTCCTTTGTAGTATATGTTACCGTGTGTGTATAGAGGTTTGTTGTAATAATCTATTTCTTCTTGTGTAGTAACAGTATTTTCCGGAGTACCAACATGTTTTGAAATTTAGCCAATCAACTATATTTTCATGTAGATAGTTGTAAAAAAAAGGTTTAGATATAGGTAATTGTAAAAAACACGAAGACGATAATCAAATTCCAAACTCATACAGAACGCAGATAATCGGTGTATTGGATGTTTCCTTTTCCGCACACGGGCATATAGGCTATGTCTAAAAATCGGGAGGCATCTAGCTGCTTTTTGGATAAAGTTTGGCTCATCAGGGCCTAAATGTTAAACCATAAATATCTGATAGTTCGTCAAGTGAATGTGCCCCCGGGAATTTATTTTGTTACAGCTCAATTTAGTATTTTAGCATTAAAATCTCCCGTGAATATAAAATTTTGTTTCAAAGTGATTTGTTCTTTTAGTTGGGATTGATTAATATTATTGTTGTGAGAATAATAAATAGATGGAGTTGATAATTGTATGTGTATTACAATAATAGGCATTCATTGGTGGCTCCAATACCTGTTATTCTGCAACGAAACAATACCCATTTAATTGGAACCATCCAATTACAAAAACGTAACCGCATCTCAGGGTCACGTGGCTGAAGTTCATGCATTGCAGTTATTCTGTTTGGTTTCAAACGTAAAAGTTTTGTAGCTCTCAATGCTGAAGCTTTCGAAACACTGGTTTGATGTGCAAGTCGTCTTAGGGATTTTGTTGGCGTATCTTTTAATCTTTCTCATATTTCGTCTAATTTTCCTCAGAAAGCACACATTTTGTTACCTTAGATTTCTTAGCGAGCCCAGAACCCGTTCCTCTAAATTTATTTAAATTCATCGAACGGTATATATTTATTTGCAGGATTTACATCTGGAAATTGTGTTCGAAATCGTTTTAACAACTTCTCGGCAAGAATCTGCTTTAACATGTTTATCGTACATAAATACCCTATGCGTACTGTAATCACAGATCGAGGCATAATAACTATGACTAAGACCACTATTGAGGGAATACACGCTTATTTCACCTTACAATCATGCAACTTAACTGCCTCACCAGGCGGCACGAGTTTATGACTCACAGTGAGCCGTACAGTTGCTATGCGGGTGACGCGGAGTGAGGACTCAAGAGGCCGCATGCGCTTCTCCCGCTAGCCTGGCCGTAGGTCGAGAGATCCTCTCTGTATATACGGTCTATATTGTAGCCCTTTGTAAAATGTAGTGGGCAGTCAGCTGATAGGCCAAGTGATTTGAAGGCCTGTTTGCACCCATGGAGTTTAGTTCTATTTTAAAAATCTGGAAACTCGATTCCAAGACACAGATATAAAAACGAATTATTACCAGCAATTATGTAAACGATAATATTTGAAATTTTAATGTTAATTTGTTATAATACTCAAGGAGTAACCTTTCAAATGTATATTTATCTATTTATAAAACCACCTCATCTCGTGTCCGACTCAGGGTCTGGATGAGGGATGAGATGCGATGAAGCTCGTTATATTGAAGATCTGTTAATGGCAAGGATGCAGACCGACACAACTCCTTTTGCATCATCACAGGGGCAAAATGAAATTAAATGAATGAGACGAGTGTAAAGAAATGGTGGGACTTTCAATTTTTTGCGGAGGAAATCTGGAGAAATTCCAAATAAAACCCTGCCCAGAATCCGTTTCATCCACTACGGAACCCATATCTCGAGACTCCAACGGTGAGAGGCGAGCCTATATATTGTACTATATATATGATGTAATATCGTATTATGAAGCTATTATTCGATGATAAATTTACTTGATAGAGGAGTCGTGCGTACTCTTTTGGTTTATCTACTGATCCCAGTTCTATAAATCGACAGATGAAAGAGTACTGAACTCATTCTTTCCAATATTAATATTTTTAACAACTTAATTTACAATATTAATCAATCCCACGTTAAGTGGCGTTGCATCGTAACATAACAGTTATTACATCATCACTTGAGTGTTGTTTGCTAGCCGTCGAGAAGAGCGGACGTGTTTTTGTTAGAGTGATTGAAGTGTGCAGGGGACAAAGCATTATGGAAGAAGTTAGAAAGCTGATTGAAACATTGTCAACTAGAAGTGAAAGAGGGGTTTGGAAAAAGTGCAACGTGGGTGAAAAAATTCGTTATATTGAGACGAACAATGCATCGGATGGAGGAACAGATTGAAATGGCTGGAATCTAAATTAGACTATCGCGAAAACCATAGTCGCCGTCATAATCTTGTGGATATATGGTGTGCATGAAGAAGACTGGGAAAGCTGGGAGGAAACTGAACATGTAGTTAAAAGAGTAGTGGCGCAAATCGGGCATTGATTTGGTGGACAGTGATATGAAAGAGCGCACAGAGTAGGTCGTTGGAATAGTGGAAAGAGAGACCTATTGTATGCAAATTATCACACTACAAAATAAAATGTTGGATCCTTAGAGACAGTAAATATCTTAAAGGGACCGGTATCAATATTGCCGAAGACTTTAGTGAGAAAGTGCGCCGCGAAAGAGACTTTCTTAAGCGACACATGCTCGAGGCGAGGAGGCAGGGGCTGCCATGCAATCATACAATTTATAAATTGATTATAATGGACGAATCTGGAGCAGGGAAAAACTACAAAATATGGACAACTCTGAAAATGAATTTGAAGAGGTCATTGACAGCGAGTCCCCAAAACATAACAGGGGACGCTTCAACAGCAGGTGGTCTCCTTACAGCAGAGGAGGGAGAAAATTCTACACGAGAGAAAGAGAGAGGGGCCACTACCTTAAAATAACTCCCAGAAATCCAATAACATACAGCAAAACGAACGGCCGAACGCAAAAATAATACACCCTTCTAAGAGGTGAACGACCGGCGGCACAGAACTCCACAAGAACTCCAACAAGAAAATCACGAAGACTCAGAAGCTACCCGCAGAAAAGGAACTATTGAGAGGGGGAAGTTCGAAAAAATTCAGGTAAGACTATTGACAAGGGAACACAATAGGGTTTGTTGACAGTCGGTTCATGGGCATATCGAAGGGTTAAAACAAAAACTTTCAATGGACAGATGTGTAGAGTTTATTGAGACTTTTGATATATTATAAAGCTCTAGGAGAAAACATGGTTAAAAGCTAATGAATGCGTAAATCTATGTAATATGAAAGGTTATTTTAAGGGTAATCAAAATAGAGGAAAGAGAGGGTAGATATCCAGGCGGTGTTGCCATTTTATATAAAGCTAACTTAGACCCATATATTAAAAGGTAAATATTACTTTTAAAGAGGCAATTTGTACATATTACCATACAGAAAGAGCAGAAATGTGTCTGTTGTCTATTTATCACCAACCACTAAATTCTAGGTATGCCAATCCAAATTTTTTCGTTGAATTGTCTGACTCGTTGGCAGAAATAAAAGATAGGTAATCCGGAAGCGGGAATAATAATTTTAGGGGACTTTAACTGTAGGATTGGGGAGGAAAATATCACTATAAAATCGGATGATAATGAAACACGAGGTGAGGGTAGGAGAAGCAAAGACAAGATTTTAAATTCAGAAGGAAACCAATTGTTAGCTTTTTGCGATGCATTTGAACTTGAAATTCTGAATGGGAAATATAGGGAAGATAAAAATGGAGAACTGACATTTATTAATAAAAATGGAAGTAGCGTAATCGATTATTCAATATGCACACAAGACATGATTCCAGTCCTAAGTAATTTCTGTATAGTTTCCAGAATCGAATCACACCACTCCCAAACAAAACTTATTTTAAATATGAAAGGTATTAGTGAGACAGTTTAATGATGAGGTGGCAACAATATTGCGGCCAATTATCCGTTTCAGGTGGATCGAGGATCTGAGAGAAGAATTTAACAGGAGTTTGGAAACGCTAATACAGGATCTGCATTAAATGATCTTAGCGGGAGGAAATTATTAAAACTTTGACAGAATGTTTTCCAAAAAGCAGCAGGGGAAAAATTCAAGGTTAAATACGCAAGGAACCAGAAGGACAAAGGGTGGTACAATAATGCATGTAGAAAGAAGAAGAAATTGTCGAAAGTAGTCTTTTAAAGTTTAGAAAAGAAAGCACAGATGAAAGCAGAAAAAATTATGCGCAAGAGAGAAAGGAATATAAAGAATTATTGGCAGAAACAAAACTAGCATGGCAAAATAAGAAATCCGAAGAAATGAGAGTCGCGACTGAAAGTGGGGAACATTGCGGACATATGGAAAGCGATAAGGGAACTCAAAGTAAAGTCCATAAATCGGACAAGAATAAACGCCCGGGAATGGAGAAGTTACTTTGATAGGGTGCTGGGAAATGAGAGGTTAAGATATAATCAAGGAAATATAGTTGAGATCCCTGACCCAATTCATATTCAATTACTGGATCAGGATATTTCGAAAAATGAAGTGGTTTTCTTCCATTAAATGTTTAAAGAATGGTAAAGCACCTGGAATTGATGGAATACCAGGGGAATTCTTGAAAAATATATCATCCACTAAATTATTAGACGTTTTGAAAACTGCGTTCAACAAACTTTTTAATGGAGGAGATTATCCGGAAGCCTGGGCGACGACAGGTGTCATCCAACCGCTATACAAAGGGAAAGGTGGGGCACAGATACCAGAAAGTTACAGGGGAATTTGTCTCTTGTCAGTGTTCGGAAAAATATATTGTAAAGTACTTTACGAACGAATCAGACAATGGGCTAAAGAGAACAATAGGCTCTCAAAATATCAGGCAGGTTTTAGAGAAGGGTCACTCCACGGTGGACAACCTATTTTTTCTGAGAACAATTAATTGATGACAATCTGAAAATGAAGGGGGGTGAATTATTTTGTGCATTCATTGATTTTAAGATGGCATTTGATACTGTGGACCGAAGCGCACTTTGGGAAAAATTAAATCGGAAAGGATTGTCTCGTAAAATGATACATGCTTTAATGTCAATTTATAAATATGTTAAATTTTGTATAAAAGTAGACCAAGGGCACATTACAGAGAGCAGTGAAGCCAATCGGGGAGTGAGACAAGGTTGGGCATTTTATCACCAATGCTATTTAATCTATTCGTTGATGATATTGTAGACGTAATGCTAGAAGGAGAAATTGAGGCTCCGGAGATAGGAAATGTTAGAATCCCAGTCCTGTTGTATGCAGATGATTTAATTATCTGTTCCAAGACAATCAAGGGATTTGCAAAGAGGTCTTGACCTACTGGAAATATACTGTAGGAATTGGGGATTGACTGTAAATGCTAGTAAGACAAAAACAATGACATTTAAAAATGGGACGGTTTATGGTAGAAACAGAGGAATGGAAATACAGAGATCAAGTGTCTTCAAAACGTGAAACATTTCGAATATCTTGGTACGACGTTGAAAATGAACGGAAAGTGGAAAAAACACATTGATATAGCATTATTTAAAGGGAGGGGACAACTTAACAGTGTACTCGGTATTCTGGGTCGAGTGCCTGATATTCCAATCAGCACATTAGAAAAAATGTATGGAGCTATGGTCAGGCCAGTTCATGCACTACAGTAGTGAGATTTGGGGTTTCCAAAGAACGGAAATACTAAATAAGGTATATACGCATTTTCTAAAGTATATTACAGGACTTAGTAAGGCCGTTTCTAACTGTGGAATTTTATATGAATTCGGGTCATTCCAGGACGACATTAACTGTAAAATTCGTGTACTCAAATACTGGTTGCGAGTAATCCAAGGTGAACAAACAATGCTTAGAGCAATTTGCTACGACCACCAAATTAAAAACATAGATGTTAAAATTTTGGGCAGACGAGGTTAGGAGAGAACTCCAAAAGATTGGGATGGGTTGGATATGGGAAAAAGGGACTGAAAATCGCAAGAACGTGTGGAGAAAAATAAGGAGGAGGTACTTAGATGTAAATCAACAAGATACTTTCGCCGAATGTACAGGAAAACGCTCACTGTGTTTACAAAGAGACCTAAAACACGTCTGGGGAAAAGAATCGTATATACTCAACCTAGGATTTAAGGAGAGATCAGGGCTTGCTTGGTTTAGGCTAGGGGCATGGAAATTTCTAAAAATTAGCGACGATCACGATATGCGATATGTCCAATATGCGGGAACTTTGAAGATGAGATACATATATTAGGAAAATGTAATGATTTAGAATATTGGAGACGTCAGTTATTACCGGAAAGATTTCTAAATTCAAATCGGGAAAGATTGGCATGCTACGAGTTAGTGGTAAATCCAGAAAATTGGATAAACCTCGGTAAATTTCTGGACAAAACGCGAAAATAAGGACAACACTCATTCATGAATAAATATATGTTATCAAAATGCAATACCATTAATTATTAACAATTATATATAAACTAATTAGTGTATAATGCTGTCGTGTTTATTATTTAATTGTAATATTAATGTGTTTTCTTTATGTAATTGTAATGTTAATGTTTTTTTAGTGTATAATGCTATTGTGTTATTATCTAATTGTAATATTATTGTGTTTTCTTTATGTAATTGTAATGTTATTGCTATTGTGTTATTACTTAATTGTAATATTATTGTGTTTTCTTTATGTAATTGTAATGTTATTTCTGTTTTTGTTTATTTTTCTTTACACTAGTACCAATTATTACTTTATTGTAACGGACTGTCAACAGCACGTACGGCTTACTGCCCGTGCGACCCATATTTGTAAATAATATTGTAAATATCTTACTTTTTGTCTAATAAAGTCCTACTACTACTACTACATCATCACTCGTGTTACGCTATGCAACAAGATGTATTTTATACAAAACTTATATGATTTTTTTAAAATAAGATATTAGGCCTAATTAAACGTAGTGGAAAAAGTTCCATGCCATATAAAAAATACCCCTTGTATTGTTGTACACTCATATATATATATATATATATATATATATATATATATATATATATAATGTTATAATTATATTATATTTTTGGCATTGAGCGATGCAAGCTTAATATGACATGATAAGAAAAATAAATACCCGGACGGAATTTGAACCCGGACCTCTGAATTAGTACTTCAGCGTGCTATCCATTACACCACCGGGCGAATCTAATACGCACATTTATTTCTCTTAAATATATATTCTCCATTATTACGAGATGTAGTGAGAAGTAATGTTTATATTAGATTTGCCCGGTTGTGTAATGGATGGCACGCTGAAATACCAATTCAGTGGTCCAGGTTCAAATCCCGTCGAGACATTTATTTTTCTTATCATGTCATATTAAGCTTGCATTGCTCGATGTCAAAGATTTAATTATAACATGGATAAAGCCTCACTGCTATAAAGTAAAAAATATGCTCTATACTTTGCTTACTTGTTATAGTGGCTACCAGGTGGCTGTGAAGACCGAGTTCTCGCTACATCTCGTAATAATGGAGAATATGTATTTAATATAAATAAATGTTTGTATTAGATTTTCCCGGTGGTGTAATGGACTGCACGCTGAAGTTCCAATTCAGAGGTCCGGGTTCAAATCCCGTCCAGTTATTTATTATTCTTATGTCATATACATATTCATAAGCACTACTTATCTACTAAAAAAGTGTGATTAAGTTATAGTTTTAGATAAATTATCATTGGGCATCAAATAAATTGGAGGAATTATTTATTCTATTCTTCTTCTTCTTCTTCTTCTTTGGTACTCTAGTAGATCTTTGTGCACTAGTTGTAATCACGTTTGCCTCTGGTGATAAACTTCATGACGTCAAACCCAGGTGGGTTCTGTGGATTTTTCAGTGTGTATCAGTCCATATTATGGGTTCGTTTGGACGTGATCTGAAGATGTGAGTCCCCTGTCTAGACGTAGGCAAGTCAAACATCTTCAAGCCTTTGATCATAATTATTTTGGGCCTTTCGCGCGAAAATTTTAATTGCAATGCTAATAATCTTGATTGATGAAGAGAGTCATTCAGTTGAAAACAATATTATAATTCTGATCGAATAATTAGTTTATCCTTCTCAACTGTATTTTTATCGACTTTATGTAGTTCGTTTTCTTTCGTATGTGTTTTGTATGGAGACAGGTTAACAATGAACTCCTAAATTAGAGGACCAGGATTTCTTTTGACGTTTCTCCCGAAAGAGGTTAATCTTATTTGCGGCTAAGCTGTTCCTCCTACAAATTGATCTCTGTTACACACCATCTCTTCCTTTAAAGAGCCAAACGTCCTCTTCCCAATTGGTGCTGGTTGACATTCTCTTCCTCAGACAACTTATTTGGTTTCTCGCCCTTGTTGTCCTATAATGGAAGCCCGCCAATAGAATTGCTACTTTTGGTTTTGAAACATTCAATCATCTCCACTAATATCAACGTTATACAATCCCTAGTGTTCTGTTTGTTAGGTTTGTATTTAATTAAACTGCTCCTCTCTGTAGCTTATATGTGGATAGTCTTATGTGTTATTTATGTTGTGTGATCCTGTGCTTTATGATGACCCTGGGACCATCATAACTAAATTTATTACTTTTTAATACAATTAACCGTGAGATAAGTTGTGTTGTTTGCGTCTCCACAAAAATAGATCGGGAAATACGTTTATGCCTTAAACCCTAGCTTTTGTCAACAAGAGAGTTGATATTTTTTGAAAATGTAATTATTTTGTTTAAATTTACCTTAAATTATACCTGAAACATGATGTTGCAATATCTAAATTAATAACATAAAAATATATAGTTTGAAGCGATGTGTATTAATTTAAAAAATACTTAGAAGCATCAAAGGAAAAACATATATTAATAAAATTGATTTTTCAAACAAGTAGATAATCTGGAGTTTGTAAGAAAAAAAGTAACAAATTTCCATACAATAATATACAATATAGGGCTCTCAATGGCATCATAGTTTGGTTCAGATAAATGGAACTTGCGCTTGATCGATTCCTGATGGGCAAGACATTTCCTCATGATATTTGAGCCAGTATGAGGTCGATACCCAAGCAGAATCGTCAGAAATTTGGGAAGCTGTAATCAATAGCGACTACAACAACAGCTGAGGGACTCGACAGGATGACCACTCGTCACACATGTACTCTTTTGATTATCACCTACCCCCTGTTGGCCTGGTAGTCTAAGGGCCATACACTAGGGTGTGTTAATTTAGTTTAAAGAACGGAGTTGCTTAATTTTAAAACAGAATAACAAAATGTTATATAAAGTGATGTAAAACTGAATATTTGTAACATTAAAGAGAGATTTGTTAAAATGACCCATAAGTTAAATTAAATTATACATCATATATACACTATACCACATGCTATATTACCAAACAATAAGCATTATAAACGAATGAAAAGATGATATTTGAACAAGTATTAAAAACTACCTGATAGAGAAATTGTTGTCTATTGATCTTCCAAAAACTTCAATTATGTAAATTGAGAGATTTAACTATTTTGTATTTGATCTGTCAAATATTAATATTTTATTCATTTCCTTTAAAGTGATTTTTTTTTCAGTTTTACATTCAGTGACGTTGCTTCGTAACCTTATAGTTATTACGTCACAATTGTTGTTATCGCTGTGCAACAAAACCATTTTATACAGAAGTGTTATTAAGTTCACATTTTAATTAATCTTTTCTTCTCTCTTCTTCTTCTTCTTCTTCTTCTTCCTCTTCGTCTAATTTGTAGGATTTTCGTCCTGTAATTATTTCAAAAATCACTCCTCGGTGGAAGACATATTGGATGTTCAGCATTCACTCTCTATCCATCTCTTGGGCAGGTCTTCCTCTTGTTCTTCTCCCGTATATATTGCTCTATCTTATTTAGCTCTTTTTGCAAAGTCGATTGTCGTCCAATCTTTCTATATGACCTTTCCAATATTATCGTCCAAATTTAAATAATATTAGGTCTAATTTATAGCGCGAAGCCCCCTAATATTGATTTAAATATCAAATTACATCTAGTGTTCTCTGTAATCTCTAGTTTAAATATTCATAAGCACAGGTTTATCTTTAAAAAAGTGGCTTTAGGTTATAATATTACATAATATGACATTGAGAATGTAATATGTGGGAATAGCTGTCATCGGGAATTGGCGGTCAGTGGATTATTTTAAACAGTATGGTAGACCTATAGGCTATGTTAACTCGTAATAAGTGCTGCTCTCTAACTCCAGATTAAGGAAACTACTGTGAATACTTCCGGAAGTCACTGTGATTATAGTTTCTGAAACACTTGTAAGTGTATGTTTTGTGATTCTGGCTTTCAGCAATTGTTGTTTAAATATTTGATATAAGTGCAAATGTTTGTCTAGTAAATTGATGTTACTCTTCAGTTATACATGTTGCTGGAATACAAACAACACGATTGCAGCAAGATTGTGGATAACTATCAGTTATTAAATGAGCACGTGAACTTTCAAGTTAGGTTAAACATTTGTGACAAGGACGGTCAAGGTGACTGGTATTACCCCCCTCCCCCTGTTGATCGTCATTCCACCACGTGAACTTCATATTAAAAAAGTCGTTTCATAAGATTACACCACAATAAATAAATATGTAACCACGTTAACTTTCTAGTTAAATATGGTCCGTGGTTTGAGTCCGAACAAAATTACGTGAATTAGATTACGAGTGTGCAGAGGAAAACGGAATTAAACTTAATTTTAACTATTGAGAGAAAACTGGTGGGAAAGATTAGCTGCATGGGGTTTTACATAAAAGTCCATTTATGAGTTTTAGGAATCCCTTATGCTAACTAACTAACTAATTAACTCACTGGCACTATCGATCAGTAGGATTAGATTCATGGCCGCCCGGACATAAGCTCTCTCGATATATTCCTATCCTGAGCCAATGTTTTCCAATCATCCCCTGTATAATCTACTTCCCCAAATCATAGTTAATGTTATTCTCCCACCTCATTCTTGGTCTACCAACGGGGAATTTTCCCCTCTGGTTTTCCTACAAGGAGCTATCCATGTAAGTTTTGATTTCCCATGCGTGCCACATGCCTGCCCATCGCAGTCTACGACGTCTAAACTGTTCTCATTATATCTAGATTGCTTATAAAGACCATGTAATTCACTGTTTATTCAGTATTTTCCATTCACTTGTCTGTTCATGCTCTCTTTGGTCTAAAAAATTTTTCCTAAGAACTTTATTCTCCAATACTTGTAATCTCCTTCCCTCCCTTAAAGGAATCCCTAGGCTATTAGTTTTATAGGTTCCTGAGTTTCTCTTAGAGTGACGTTTCCCATTTGCCAAATGCACTGTCAGTTATATTTATAATAGGCAGTGTGCATAAACCGGATATCACGTCCAAAAATTCCACATCTCTTTTACAATAAATGAGACTAGAACGTGTCTAAGTTATGTTACTCGATTGGAAACGATGGAAAAAAGGTTGGTTATTTGTGCCATGAGTGCTTCTGGCAGTTCATTCCTCCGATGTAGATATTCAAACCGAAATATTTTTGTTCTCCTCTCTTAAAGAAAGATGTACCACCTTCTGTCCAGGTACGAATATTCAAAGACAGATGGACAAGTGAACGATCTTCATGCATTGGTCACTTCCTATGCAAAATCTAGAAAATAATCCCTGCTCTATGTTCGATATTCCCAGCAGTCAACGGATTCTAACCGAGTAACGTGTTGTGAAATTTAATTGTTTTGTTAGCTCTTTATTGTAAAATATATATGGTAGATTTTGTTGATCTCTAAACACTAGGCCGTAACTAACAATGTATAATTTTAAATCCTGATGACAAAATAATAAACATTAGGCAGTAGTGTAACTTGATAAAGATAATAATTATTATTATATAATATCCTCAACTCGTGTCCAACATAGGGTCGGATGAGGGCTCAAATGAAGCCCCCTATATTTATAGAAGTCTGTGAACGACAATATGCGTTGACGCTACGTCCACAGGGATCGAATGAACGAAATGTATGATGATGAGTCTGAGAGATCCTGAATTGAAATTTGTGGCAGGGAAAAAACGGTAGAAAACCAACAAACATATAATTACTAATGAAAATAATTTATATTAAAATATGAATATCCCAAATAATCACATAACCTCGGAGTTTATAAATAAAAATCAATAGACGGGAAGAAAAATAATTCACCTGAAATTTCATATAATTAATAATATTAGAAAATGAGAATGGAGGGATTGTAGCATCATGTCTTGGCGCCGAGCTACCAACATAAGTTAGTTTGATTTACTATGAGGACAATTTTTCTTAGGAATTTTGCCCAGTCAGCATCATGAGGAATTTTGATAACTCTAAAATATAGCGGCTCCTAGTTTACGTTAACTAGCTATAAATATTGTAAGATCGGTAGCCTGACCACATGTTACACATATACCATCTGATTATAGAATTCCTCTGAAAAATATAATAGTTCTAAGTGGTTAGAAGTTGGTAGATCTCTCTCGTGCCAAGAAGTTTTTATGGGTTAAAGAATGCAGAACCTTAATAAAAACAGTAAAACACAATATTATGTGAAATTATATAAAATAGATTATTTGTAATTGAGAGTAATATTTTATTATAATTATAAATTAACATGCCTATACACATCACGATATATCATAATAACGAGCATTTAAGCTATGTTAAATGAAGATATTTGAAAATGTATTTAATATTTACCTGATTAGAGGAAGCGTTGTTTGTAATTCTCCAGCTACACGGGTTAAACTAGTTTTAAATCCAATCATGTAAAATATTACTATTTTATTAAACACCAATTAAAACCGTAATTTTCTATTTCGTATTCAGTTACGTTGCTTGGTAACGTTACGGTTATTATGTCATTCGTTGCTGTCAACAAGACGACATTATTTCCCAGATTCTATAAAATAAATCCTCTTTTAATAAATGTGCTAATTTTGCCTTAGGGGAAAACAGCCCTTATAAATTTAAATGGTTACTACTATATAGTTGTGATGCGGAGGACTAGTGGTTATGCCTCTGTGCTCTGGTTTCCGAGTGTCGCGGTTCTAAACCCGGCCGGGGTCGATGGATATTTTGGACTGAAAAATTCAAGGAACAAGTCCTCCAAGGAGAGACTCTTTCTTAAATATGGGTCCCGAGTCCAGAAGTATTTTCAGGGTCGTATAGATCCTTAAGCCTGAATAAAGAGGCCTCTAAGCAAAATGTACTGACTCCAACAGCCAATAATACCTTAGTGCCTGTTAGATGTCCCATTGGGTCGGTGTGTTCATCGCATGCCATCCATGACACCTATTAGTAAATAAGGTAACTAAAAATTAACTTGGACCAGTAACTCCTTACAAACTGAGGTCTGTGGCTCAACAATGGGTCTACGACATTATCGATAGATTATACATAGTTTTCTCCGTTGCAAATATTCATAATGCTAGTTCGCACTGCGACCAATATCATCTATTACAGTGTCAAAAACATAGGAACCCTCGATAACAATTGAACGCAATAAAACACGATCGTCCTACATGGCCATTGGTTGCAATAACATCTGTTATTATAACATACATAATGACAATAATAACTTTAAAGAAGTGACATTATTGTATATTATATAATGATTTTGGACAAGATACATGTAATACGCATATCAATTAATAGCACGTGTATTTTCCTATCTCTCTCTCTCCATCTCTCTCTCTCTCTTCCATCTCTCTCTCCTCTCTCTTCTCTCTCTCGCTCTCGTCTCTTCTTTCTCTTCCCATGTAAGTGTTGTAATCGATACTGCTGGAATAGTGGTTAACGTACTTGCTCCTGGATTTGAAAATGCATGGGTTCAAACACGGCCAGATAGTGCTGAATTTTCAGGCATAAAAATCCTTAGACTGGTTCCTTCGGAAGCGAACTAAATAATTTGGTTCTCTTTCTAGATTACGGAACTCAAAAAGAACATCAAGCTTGAAAAACGTGACTTTTGAGCATTTTTCTTTGTATTGAGATGTAATGATCTTGGCTTTTAAGAAGTAAGTTTATCGTAAAATAGAAACAATATCATAACAACTGATTTATTGATTTAGTCTTTCAACTATGTTTTCCCGACTATACATAATATTTGTCTTTCTTTTGTAGGAAATGTTTACGGAGACTGGCCTAACAACCGAAACCCGACTTGGAGGATCAGTAAGTACTTGTTTAAGATTTGTCCTGTAGAAATGACACCTGCTCCGTGGCTAATATCTAGCTTCTATCGTTGATCTCTTTCCCACATTTCTGATATTGGAAAGACAAACTTAACCTCGGCCATGATGTGTTATTGCTTCCTTTGTATGGTTTTCGTCCAAAGTTTGTTTATCCAGGAACGGGGGTTTGTTAATAGCTATGATATTT
>JASPKZ010004902.1:0-84132 GCA_030220185.1 Diploptera punctata | reverse complement strand
AAAAATACCATTAACCTGTATCAAATTATAGTTTTGATTGAGGAAGCTATTGTGGTACTGAAGGTTCTTTGTATATACAAAGTCTAGGCTTACCAGTTATTGGATTCTATTGAAAGAATACACCTATCTTACCAAGGAACTGAATTAGAAAGAGATTTTGAAATGTAGTTACTTGTTTTATAACAATAATAGCAGTTATCTAAATTATATCGAAGATAAATTGTACAGTGAGCTTTATTTACAGGTATATTATTAAAAAAATACACAATTCTCTAGAAATAGTTTAGAAGTATCATTCTGGTGAATGAAGCCTTGTATGGGAAAACTTTTTTTCAATTTGTTCTCCCCTTCTTAACCCGTCAGCGCCGACATCCATACGTGGTATAGACCCTCTCTTCTTCACTTATTGCCGACATCTATACGTGGTATAGACCTATGCAGGCGTGTTTTCTTTTTGTTCTGGATCGTACATTTTTGAAGCTACAAATATGTAATTTATTTGTGTTTAACGTAGAAATTATGAGCTTTCAGGACATATGACTAAACATAATATTTGTTTTAAAATTTAATTTCATATTTTTTTAAAAATCAGATGAGATTGAAGTAATCGTAATTTCTCTAAATGCACGCGACCTTTTCATTTGTTTTTTTACTGCTGTATATTATTATATTTGCGTATGAACAATATAATTTTGAAGCCTAAGATCTTAGCTTCTTTCTAAGTGTATGAATCAGCTGTGATCACATTTTGTGCATGTGGTATTGAGGTTGAAGTAGTTTCTTACTTCAACACTCGATGGCACACAGACCTAGCTTTGTGCTGCTTTCTGCAGGGCTCCTAATAAACGTATACACATTCTAATTTTTTCAGGTCGATAAAATGATATACAAGCTATCGATTGATATATAAATCGACCGTTGTTAGGGAATACCTGATTTATTTTGCCTCTTTCAAATAGATGTTACTTACAAGGAATCAGTCTGAGGCGCGGTGGTCGTGCGTTATATACGTAATTATGGCCAGTCGTAACCTAAAAGACACTTCATCAGAAAAATTACCCCTAAAAGTGATAAATTGAAACCTCAAAGGAGGTGTGTTGTTTTTACTAAACATGGGAGAAGAAAGACATCTGTTTATTGCTGCCAGGAAGTGATGTAGGTCTGTGTATTGAAGAGTGTTTCAAGCTGTATCACACCAAGCTCAACTACTAAGGTTATGTGATTTTTTATTTCTAAAATGAATAGTACTAAAATAAGAGAAAATTATTTTTATGGTCTGTGTAGTTGTAAATAACTGCTGTAGAATTTTTATACGAATCCAAGCAATAATTCAGATTCTAAGTATAAACATTCCTAGTGCTTTGACACAAGATTGAGCTTGAGTTCACTCTTCTAAATATTCATTCTGATTTTGGTTATCTCAGCTGCTTTTGTATATACAAGTTACAGATGAATCAGCACTATGCCACACAATATATTTAATGTCTCACAGAAAGAAACAGGGATGTCCAATGTGAGCAAATCAATTATTTAGTAAAAATGTGTATCAAGAGAGAGAAATTCAGATTTCAAAATTTTTTTTAATAGTTTATAAAGGCTACTGAACTCCATACGGTATGTATTAAATTTCTCATTTATTTCTGAGCTAACAAGTAAAAATTTCGTTCAAATCCATCGATATTTAAAAAAGTTATGATCGTTTATACAAATCAGTGTTCTAGGAATACTAAAATGTTAAAATGGCCTCCGTCCATGCAGTATGAAAGCAAGTAAAAGGTTGCGTCACTGACGGGTTAATCTTTGATTTACATTTTAAAAATAATGATAGATAATTCTCTAGAAATAACTTAGGGGTGTAAATTTTAATGAAGTCCTTAATAGGGCCGCTTTTTTTTTTCAAAATTTTTCTTCCCTTTTTAAGTTTTGATTTAAATCTTAATGAAAATAATGGATAATTCTCTAAAAATAACTCTTGGTATCTGTTTTGGTGAATCCTATATGAAGAAATATTTTCAGAATTTGTCCCTCTCTTTTTTTTTTTAATATTTGATTGGGGCTTTTGATTCTTAGTCCCCAAATAAAAAATAACTCATAAACATAATCATTATAATTTTAAAGCTTATATTGTATTATACTGAATTATTGTTGCTTGCTCCAAAGAAACAAAGTCTGCTATAACTCTTGCTTTCTTTCTTATGGAGACTAGGTGCTTGGATAGACAGCATTACCATGGAAACTGATAGGAATACACAAAGGAACATTGTCTTTTATTCACCAGCTGGGCTAGTTCTGAAGTGTCATGACAATCTATTTTACTACATGAGATTCTCCTTCAATCTGTCAGCACTGAGCAAATTTTACATTGAAGATGTCACTGATATTTGATTTAAATTTTAAACAAATAAATGGGTAATTCTGTAGAAATAATTTAGGCATATGAATGTTGATGAACTCCTAAAACTGATTCATAGTTAAATGTAGGAACTAACATTATGAGGTTCTTCATTCGTAAATTAATGAGTCATTTTTTAACATCTTACCTCATATTTTATGTTTCTTCAAACACGGGAACTAGTTTTCGAGAGAAGGATCTTTCTATAATTATATACCAAGAGGACGAAGATCACTGGCCGTCCTATGAAACGCTGGAGGGAAAATTTTCTATAGGATCGTAACAGGCCTTGGCCTAATACTTGGAAGGAAGAAGAAGAAGAATGATCTTTCTCATTTTCAACCGACATGTCATAATGTCGGTTTAAAATGAGAGAGATCCTTCTCTCGAAAACTAGTTCCGTTGTTTGAAGAAACATAAAATATGAGGTAAGATGTTAAAAAATTACTCATTAATTTACGTCCTAAAACTGAATCAAAAGTTTTTTTAGTCTCTTTTTTTTTAAAAAAAGTCTTTGATTAAGTTATTCTAACTATGAATTTTAGATATTGCAAATATAAAATTTTACACCAAATAGAAAATTATGAGAAATATTGTCCTTTCTTCATAATTGAAAACATTAATGAATATTAGTTTTAAATACTCCAAAAAATAATGTTTATATAATGTTTAAGGTCTTCTAGCTCTTCCATAGAAACCAACTGTGCCTTCTCCTATATTATCATCCTTATCTCTGTTGTCATAAGTATCTTTCCCTCCCCATTGACTTCCACTATTTGAATACCCTCCTCTTCCTGGCCACTGATCTACAGAATATCCATTCCTGCTTCTATCTTGTGCTGGATATTGACCACGATCATTGTATCTTCGCCCTCTGTTTCCATTGAATCCTCCAAAATTCCTGTCATCATAGTCTCTTCTTAGTCCTGGTCTGCCATTACTTCCTCCTCTGTAGTCGTAACCTCTTCCACCCTGAAATCCTGAAGGTCCATAATTGCCATTGTATGGTCTTCCTCTTGGGTCACATTCGTAATCTGTAACAAGTACTTTCATGTGTCAAATTATTATCTCAATGGAGTAGGGAAAAATGTTAATACTAAAATTGATAGAAAGTATCAAAGAATGTGAATAAATTATTTCCACCTCACCTCTGTAGCATGGGACATGTTTCAAAGGATATTTCTTCAATTTTCAGCCAAAACTGACTACTGAGAAGACTATTGAAAGTCTTACATGTTCTCTCAGTTAGAAATTAGGCACACTTTCAACAGTCGGACAAAAATCCTTCGAAACACGTCCCAGGTGAGAGAGGAAAATATGAGGTAAGGTGTATAATAAGGAATTAAATTCCTCTGAATAAAATATTATGTCAGTTTTCAACTATGAAACAAGGGTAATGATTGAGCATTACAGAAAAATAATGCTTCAGTTAAAATAAATTATTAGAGACTATTTAACTCATGTCGCAAATGGTAGTCAATGACCAATCACGTTTCAATGAATTCTGTTTTACACCAATGACAGTCGTGTTTCACCTCACTCTTTATCAATTTCTCTTTATCAACTCCTGCTTTTGTGATAAAGAAAGCTCCTTTTTTAATATTCTGAACAGGTTAGACCATTATTTTTCTCCAACAAATACATTGAATATAGCAAATAATGAATAGATTCAGTGATTTTACTGAGTTGTTTATTCAAAATATAAATGATTAACCTATAATGTTGATTATAATAATTTGATGTGTTTCATTATTTCTCCACTAGAGTGCATTCTTACAATATTGCGATCTTATTTGGCAATAAATAATATGATCGAGTTGCAATGTATATACATAACCTCACATTTCTAATTTGTTTTCAAACATTGCCGTTTACATTAACTATAATAAATATTTTAAAGCACGGGTAACTATATTCAAATAATTATTTTTTAGTAAAGAGCTTAATTTTATTCGTTAAATAGTCCTAAAAAATGCCACTCTTGATTTCCAAATTCTCTAGATAAAATCACTCCTCACTTCGTGAGTCGTGAATTTATTGATAATTTGGAAATCGCTCGTGGCATTACTTATGACAAAGTGTTAAAATTTCCAGCTAGACCATATGTGAATGTTCCAGAGAAACCACCTATTAAGTTGCAAACCATAGTTCAGTAGGGAAGCTAAAAGGAAGTGATGTGGATCGAAAAAATTAATATTGAGTTTTTGATGATATCTGCTAGAATGAATCAAACTATATGCGGAGTGCATTACATAACCTTGATGAACACAAATCCTTGAAAAATTAATTAGTTTAGAGCTGTAAATCTTCTATTATTTTAAAATCAAATTTCCTGTAATTTGTAATTTTGAAGTAGTGACCTTCAATTGCTTATAAAAATTGTATTTTTCAAACTTATAAAGCTCATTTTTTTTAATGTGCAGAATTTTATGGCAAATTAAAATACACTATAAATAGAAATTTGAAATTTTACAACTTAAGGGTTTTTTATCCTGATGCAGTCATATATAAGAAAGTCAAGAATAAAATAGAATTAAATCAATGATAGTTGGAATTTGACTCAAGATGAAAGTAATACTATAGTTTTGAAACCAGTATCATGACGACACACAACATTGTGAGGTGAGATGTTGAAATATTTTCTCCAACTCATTTATTAATGTAAATACCTCATAGTGTTTCCCCCCACTAAATTTTAATTAAAGACTGTAAGTAAACTTAAGATGTAAGTTAGAACTAGAAAGAAATATTATAGAACAAGTAATGTCAATAAAATATTTGGGTGTTGAAATAACTAGTTGGGGAGCTCTGTAGAATGAAGTTGCATATCAAGCTACAAGAATAGCAGGATGCATGAGTGATATTTTACGAAAAAAAACTATTTAAATAAGCATATCAAAACAATTTATAAAGCGGTCATATGCCCAATATCAACCTATGCTTCTGACGAAGAGTGAATACTTCTAGAACAAAACAGAGTCTAGAGAAAAATTGAATATTACTTTACAAAGCCAGTAGAGCTTATTTCAATGTTTTTATTATAAATTTAACATTTCTCATTGAAGGTCAAATTATGTTTGAAGAGCAAAATATATGCCTAGACCGGGGTTTAAACCCAGGACATTTAGCTTTATATGCTAATGCTCTGTAACTGAGCTATCCAAGGCCTCCAATCTAAATGCAAATTTTTCTCTTATATATTTTTAATGTAAACGTCCTCCTCTAGAATGAGAGTATTTTCATGAAAGTAAGTAAGTAAGTAAATATATACAACATAGGAATCTTGAACTGTAAAAATTTCATTAAACTGTCTTAAACAGTCAGAGATAATGGGATATAAGTTTGGTTAATTTCACATTAGCAGGGTTCCACCTTTCTTAATCCTCTTAAGTAAAATGGTTATTAAAAAAATCTGATTTAAATAAAAATTATTGATTTATTTATTTATTTTCCACCTTACTAAAGACCTAATCCTAAAAATGTTAGATTCTACTCACCTCTTCTGTTGCTTGAACTGCCCTCAGGATTATAGTTGGGGTAATATAGAAATTCGTTAGATTTTCTGTCATAAAATGTGTCTCTGTCTATTTCGTTTCCATAATATCTGTTGTTTCCTTCGTAATTGTTGTAACTTCGTCTATCATCATATCCATTCCGCCTATCTTCATTTCCTCCCCAAAATCCAGGAGTTCCTCTGTCTGCAAGCATCTGCCTTCTGATTCTAGTTCCTTCTTCTTGGTTAAAAATGTTGCTGAACCTCTAGGAATCCTGTATCCTGGTTCAAATCCTTAAAAAATTCAACATAATATTTTAATAAATTCCTAAATTATGTGTAATTTGACAAACCTGAATATAATTAAAATCAAAAGATGAAAATTTAACTGGATAGGACAAATAATATGATAAATGGTGAAGAAGTTGTCAAAGAGGCTTGGAATGAAATCCTCAGATGCAAATAGAAAGGCAAAGTCCAAATCAAACCTGGAGGAGAACTATAAGGATGAAATTGTAAAGCAGGATTTTAATATCATAATAAGTATGGAAGTTATGTTAATAATTTTATACTTTAAAATTCTTTTAATATTTAAATATAACTTAAATAAAGAAAAACATCTAAATAATTGATTGTTGTTCATTGTTGAATAAAAATGTCTTAGTAACAATTAAAGAAATTGTATTACATAACAGTCTTTCTAAATAATGCTTTTCCTCATCTAGGGGATATGTGGATGGCGACCACAAGGTGGCCAAGCTGTGCAAAACATTTCTTCCACTTACTTGTGTTTTGCACTCTTTTAACTTTACTATCTAACCTCTCTTGGTTAACTCTTGTTATTTCAACCCCGACGCTATTAGGGCATCCAAGGGCTAGGGTGTCTTTCCTTTATTCCATTTCATGTTTCCTTTATTTTCTTTTCTTCTCCAGAAAAGCCTGACCAGAGGCTATAAGATGGCATCCCCATCACTGGTCTTGCCTTCCTTTGGCAAGTCTTATACGAGAATTTCCCAGGAATTTTCTATAGGATTGTAACAGGCCTTGGCCTAATACTTGGAAGGAAGAAGAAGAGAAGAAAATTGTTTTAAGTCATTGTTGTCAGAATTATAAAGCTTTCTGTTATAACTGTAATAAGAACAACTGCCTAACTTCATATTTTTAAATGAAAGTAAATTAAATTCTGTTTGGATGTTAAAACAATTAACATTTTGATTTAACAAATCAAATTTAAACCTTATATTTAATGGGCTATTAACCAATAGAATTTAAAATTACTATCATGTGATGTAATAATGTTCTTTAAAATTATAAAAGAATTACACTAGTCATTCTGCAGACAACTTTCCACAAAGATAGAAGCAAGAAGAGTTATCAAGATAAAATGTAATATTTAATACAAGAGTAATTGATTCCAGACAAGAAAAGAATTAATTTTAATTGACGGTGAAGAATAATACCACCTACATTTACTTAATCTGCTGGGAACCTACAGAGTGAATAAATTTTTAATTATTTCTACAAGAATCAGTTATTAGTGATTTTTAAAGTGTTTTCCTATCCAGTGTACGAACTTCCGACCTTGAGAAGAGAATCCGGCTCTACCGAAAATCAAACCTATCCTGAACCAGTAATTCTTTTTGGGACACAAACCCTTCTTCAAAATGTTACTACAACATTGGGCATGAAGAGAATTACTGCTTCAAAATGTCACCACAATGGGGGATAGCAAATTACTTCTTCAATTGCAAGGTAGGAATATTTTGGTAATCAGTAAAGAACATAGAAGAGAATGGGATCTGTTAGAGAACAGAAGACTTGAGAAAGTATAGTGCACATCAGAGATTATGCAATGAGGCATATGGAGAGTTATATTAAAAGCAAGAAGACAAATTCTGATTTTGTTAATATAGTATTATGTTAACGAAATCAGAGTCAAAATCTCCATCAAGAAGATCATATACAGTGGACACTTTTTAATTCTAACTCAAGTGGAATTATTAAAAATTTGAATTATCGAAACTTCGAATTATCAAAAGACACTTTATTTTACATAGTACTGTACCCTGAAATAAACTTATTTCATGCAAATAAAGTCCAGTTTAATCCACATTAAAGATGTCTTTTGATTCATAATTCCTTGTGAATTCAGATAATCCACTCATTAGTTGTTTCCCTGTTAACTTAAGCACTCTCACCACACACTTTTTTAAACGAAATGCCATTTCTTTCCTGAAAACCACTGAACCAACCTCCACTTTCGTTAACATTTTTAACGCTCAACCTTTCTGCAAATTCTTCGGCCTTGGCACACATTAATGAGCCATTCAATGGTATGTTACGATCACGCGATTCTTTGAACCATTTGAACACTCACTCATGAACTTAAGGAAATTCTCCTCCTCCTATGTGTTTCCTACTTCCACCACTTTGTAGGTTCCAACTCTCCATTATTTTATTCTTTATGTAGGTTGATAAAGTGTTCGGCAGTATTCCATATTCCTTGGCAATATCACACTTCTTTGTTCCTTTTTCTACTTCCCTGAGCACTTCAACTTTTTTGCTAATGTTAAACTGGTGTACATTATGCATTTCGACATTGTGAATCGAGTCACTTAATAGATTCGTACTGACTGAAGTCATTAACTGTACTGTATTGTACTGTATGTGTACATGTATACCTGTATTGTAAAAGTATGGGAGGGTACATGCATTATTCTCAGTTTTTGGCCTATGAGTGAGGGATGGGTATCTATGTACTGTACCCGACGACACAAAGTGCTGGACAATACGGTCCAGTTCATTTGCCATCTAACGCGACTTTAATAATAAGCAACTAGGAATGCAGGTACTAGACGAATTCTAGGAATTTTTAAACTATATTTAAACTTTTAGAGAGTTCAGATTATCTTTTTCATTATCAATAGATTGAATTGTGGCTTCGAATTATCCAAATGTTGGCTTCAGAATGTTGAATTAAACATGCATTTTTTAACATCATTTTAAATAGGAGTTTCAAAGGGATTGTACTTATATTCGAATTAACCAATTATTCAAATGTCAAATTAACCGGAGTCCACTGTGTATATATAATATATATATCATGAAGAGAAAAATTAATGCCTGAACTGGGATTTGAACCAGGACCTCTAACTCTATACGTTAGTGGGTTACTGACCACAGTATTTAGACATCCCAGTGCAAACATTAATTTTCCTTTCCTCGTATACACTTCTCAAACCATAGAGGTAGCAGGAAATGTCTGCAGTGCCATCTTGCAGCTTCTATGACAGGAAAGCATTTTAATGAGAATATTTTTATTTTATAGCAATAACGGTTTTTTATTTTGATGTTACAATTAAATGTTGACATTAAGCTATGAAAGCCAAATATGTCATGAAAAAAATTAATGCCTGAATCAGGATTTGAACCCAGGACATCTAACTGTATACGTCAGTGTATGAGCGACCACACTATCCAGGCATCCCAATGCAAATATTAATTTTCCTTTCCTTATATACAATTCTCAAACAGAAGAGGCAGCAGGAAAAATCCACAATATGTAAATATATCCAACCATGTATATTCTGCCCAAAGGCAGGTCTTTCATTGCAACCATAGCATTTTCATGCTATGCTTTGCAGCTTTACTAGGTGTGGTTGCTTTCCACACCGGTGAAGGATGATGATCGGATGATTTTCAAGGACCGTTGGGCACTAAGATTCCTGACATTCTTACTGGTGAGGAAAAACCTCGCCCAGGAGCCTGTCCCGACCGGGAATCGAATCTGGGTCCGCTCCGTGACAAGACAGCATGCTATCTCGAGACCACAGCGATGGACATTATATATATATATATATATATATTATATAATATATATATATACATACATTCATAAGTGTTAATTACTGGGGTGAATGATTATCCAACCAGTATTGGGGTGACATCATTATGTCCCCCAGTCGTTATAGCTGGTTTTCTCAGCCTGGATTCGCTATTTGTTGTAGTTACCTAAATTTCTCAAAAATGCTAGGCGGGCATCGGTCCCATTATGACCGAAATTCCATAAGAAAATCTCTCTCCTCATGGGGACTCAAATCAGCGCTGGTCCCATAGGCATGATGCCTTAAAACAATTGGCTACGGCCCGGGACATTTTGGAACTTAAGGAAAAAAACATTTGGATTAAACCCAAGCTCTTCGCAAGGCTTTATAGTATTTTTCTACATAATAAATTATGTTAGTGTTGTATTTTGTTGGGTTAGATCATCGTTACCTAACCTATGATTCGCGAACCCCAAAATATTTTAAGGGGTTCGCCAAAACTTTTCCGTAATGGCGGGTTTTGAGGTTAGGTCTATTATTGTTTCCATTATTTCTGCAGCATTGTAATAATAATTATAATTATTATTATTTTAAAATTAAATTACCCCTATAATGCTCCTTGTTGCATATGTGTAACATCGGGAATTTATCACATTATTTCCCCAATAAATTAATATTTACCGCGAATACCTGATTATACTCGTAGTTATGTAACAACGTTAGGAATGCATTTAATTTCGCAACAACTAGGCCTACACGTTGTGTAAACTTTTAAGCCGTAACTAGAACAACTTTAGATTAACCGTTAAGGGTTAAGTTAATTTAAGGTTATTAAGGCTTTTGATTGGAATTAAATTTTATGCATGTCTACTGTATGTATTTTAAAAGTCAGTGGTTCACCCAACTCTGATCGTTTTGGAAGGGGTTCGCGAGTCCAACAAAGGTTGGGAACCGCTGGGTTAGATCAAGATACCAACGGCACTTTTATGTTATGTTTAATTATCGTATTGGCAGTTCGGCGGCCTACTCGATAAAGACATCCAGTCGGCCGTGACTGCTCAAGAGATCTAAAAGGCTTGTTTATATATATGCTTTTGTTGATACAATATTTATTTCTTGGATTATTTGTAATCACGACTGTTCGCGAATATTATAACTTTTTTAAATCGATTTTCTTCGTGCTATAGTGCGGGCATAAAATGGTGATAAAGTGAACAGTTCGGGTTATGCCGCGAGTGATATGATATAGTTGTGAAGATTGGATAGGCTACATGGGGAAATGGCTGGTAAAATTAATTCAAATTGGAATGAAAAAGTGAGTACATTTTTGCTAATTTAATTTGAAGGAGTATATGGCATCTGAGGTCGACTCAGCCTCTAACGGAAATGAGTACCAGACGCTTGTTCTGGGGTAAAGGCGGCCGTCACGCAGGGCTGACAACCCGGCTGACATCAAGTGCCGATTGTCTAGAAATAGTGGGAGCCTTAACTTCCCACTACCCCAAAGGTCTCCTGAGGCCTGTAGTGGGAATACTTTACTTTACTTATATGGCATAGCGGTGCAAGTCAGTTGTTTACAATAATGAGTAAATTACACAGTTTTAAAGAAGAAACTGCATAGGCCTACTGTATTTTTGATACCTCAAAAATTAATACCATCACTTAGGACAGTAAATATCTCCATGAATATCAATATTAAGCTAAACTTGATTCTTTGTATACTGAATAACAAATCATTGTTTTTCTCAAAATAAAAATTACTTACACCCCTATGCCATAGGCCTATACCCCTTCATATAATTATGTAGAAAGGAGATTACTTTTCGGGCATCATGTTTAGGCCCTAGGCCTACATGAAGTTATTATAGAAATCCACGTCTTTACGCTTGATGTCAGTTTTTGCTAAAGTTAGGTCTATAGGTTACATTAGTTCCAATGTAGCTTCATTAACTTGTCTATCAAATAATCGTTCACTAAATTAAACTTTTTCTTTATAAATTATTTAGGATGTTATGACGCCTTAGTAATGAGTGATGACGTAATGACAAACTTTAACGTTAAGTATCCCTCCGTTCACTGAATGTTTGCCATAACAATAGTTTTATGTAGGATATGGAAAGAACGGAACGTATAAAATGTACGATAAATTGACAGCTCTATTACTCTATAATTACACCAAGCGAAGACTTGAAATTCGGTTCAGATGTTCAGTTATAAGTTTCACTGTAAAAAAATTGTAAACTTTCAAAGATGTGAGTTCAATTTCCACAATGTTTTTTGCTGATTTCTTATGGAATGTCCCTAAAGAGAATGATTGTTCATTTTCTAGTTTACGCATTGCTTGTCAGACCATGTTATGTAGGTTATGTGTATTTATATTTTACCGGTATGTCCAATGAGTTGAATGTAGAATCTCACAGCCCTGCCACTTTTAAACTTAGAAAAAAAGAAAAGTATTCTTATTTATTAATAACCTACACTAGATAAGAAAAACAAGAAAAATGATTAGTATTTACATTTTTCTTCTAGTGAAAAATAATATATAAACAAATGTTGATAACATTGTTGTAGATGTTAACGTAATTCGTATGTAGTTCCGCGCCGTAGCCGAGCGGTTTTAAGGCATGGTGCCTTGGTGCAGAGCTACGGAACTTGCGCTGGTTCGAGACCCATGGAAAAATAAATGTTCTTTTGGAATTTCGGCCAATATGAGACCTATGCCCACCCAGCATCGTGAGAAATTTGGGTATCTACAATGAGTAGTGGCTCCAGGTTGAGATAACGGCTGGGGGAGTCGATATGCTGGCCACATGTCACCCGAATACTGGTTAGATGATTATCCACCTATGTGATTAACACATGCGGATGTGAGGCCAGCAGCCGGCTGGTAGGCCAAGGTCCTTCTAGGCCTGCCGCTACCCCAAAAGTCCATACTCAAGATTGGATGCTCTTCTAGCGGAAGTTTCTTGACCTAGCTTATTTAGTTACGCTCATTTCTCTATAGATGTTTGTGTGTGATACGTGATCAACTCGTCTCAATGAGCTATCTATGTAGTAGGCAATTAAGGTTTTATTAGTTGGGAAAAGTCGGTTAAATTTTGCTCAGAGGCACTAATTTAGGCTTGAGATTCTTTACGAGCCCAAAATCTTCAGACACCGAAGGATTCGTCCGTTGGATTTTTCCATCCTAAAAACCCGTCTACCCCGACCGGGTTTCAACCCGCGACCCTCAGGACTAGAGGCAAGGAACATAACCACTAGACCATCGCGGCCGAATAATGTTATTCATATAATATAAACATGGAGTCTCATTATAAGTATGATTTATTTGAGAATTCATTACTTTATTTTTAAGTTTAAAGTGATCCGCGATTCAAATATTAGAGAAACACTGCATTAGAATATAATAGCACCTGCTTCTCGTCAAAACGTAAAAACCTCGCTTTATTCCACTATCTCAAGGCAGTTTTCGCTTTGATGAAGAATGGTCAGGCACGTAAACAGATGGAACTTCAACTATAGCAGAAAACATCGGAATAATAACGACAATTAATGCTGCATTAATATTAATTTTAAGTCACACAGCATCCACTTACGTTGAAATTCCAGTGGAGGGAAAAAATCTAATTTCCATGTAGGCAGAAAGGTTATCTATTCTTTTAGCATTCAATAAAGAGATTGGGGTTGTTCGCTAACTAATCATCGTCATCATCCGGTATCATGGCAGCTGCCGCCGTCTTCCGGAAACCAAACGCCATTCCTCTCTGTCCATCCATTGATTTTCCTCCAATCCTCCGATATTCATAGCTGCTTGTACCCCTTCTATCCAAGTTTTCTTCGGTCTTTCTCTCTCCCTCCTTTCGTTAACTAATAATAATTATTTTATTGAGGTAGCGTGCTGCCTTATCAAGCAGCGGGCTCGGGTTCGATCCCGGTCGGGACAAGTTTCTTATGTGAGGTTTTTTCGGGATTTTTTCTCACGTGTAAGACAAATGTCAGGATACTTTAAGGCCCAAACGGCCCCTGAATATCATCTGACCAACATTATTACCATTATCATATTCACCTCATTAGATTAAGTTTAGGATTATGTCCTCTCCTAGCGCATCATTATCATCCATCATATCATTGGGACAGCGTAATCCCGCCTTGTAGGCATCCCAACCTCAGAAGTGGGTTAAAATACGAAATGCCATGAGACAATTACAGAAATGTCATAATTACAGACTGATAGCATTGAATAAAAATAGATATTTTACTGGAGAATTAAGGCCTTGTCTACCATTCAACGAAATTAGATAAAATCTACAATAATTATTTGATGACTAACTTAGGCTTATGTAGGTGTATTCAAGTAAAATAAAGTACTGTGAAACCTGTCTTAGCCGGAACCTTTATAAGAAGCGAACCTGTTGAGACGAAAAAAATCTCCAGAACGGTACTATTTTATATGTAAAATCGTCATGTATAAGCCGAAAACCTTCATAACGCGGAAACGGAATGGTTTTTAAAGTACCAATAGTTAATTTTTACCTCAGTAAGACGGAAAATTATTCTTAAGCACGTTATAATTACAGTATTAATGACCACACGTGAAAATTCTGCATATGACGCTAGTGCATTATATCGTTTTACCTTCTTGTGTTGCCATTGTATGGCAGCGAAACTCTTGCTTATATGCGACAGCGGGGAATTCCTCGCTTTTCCTTGCCTGTTTACGTAACCTGCGAGGGAGTTGTGAAAATCTTCAGTTCTCCTGTAGTTTTTGTTTAATAAAGTTGTTTTGTATTGCCGTGCAAACTGTTCTGTGTTACATACACTTTTTGTTTGTATTTTAGTTCAATACGTTATGTCTTTAATAAAGCGTGCATGTAAAACCCTTTTTACACTGCTTGAGAAAATTCAAGCTTGTAATTTGGGAACTCTTTACAAGAAGGAAAACTGCCAAGACGGAAACATATTTAAGAAACCGTCATGTTCCTTCATAGACAGGTTTAACTGTATTAGTAATTGACCTAGAATATAATATTACTAGACTACATAAATAATCTGTTGTTTTATTCTAAATCCAACTAACAAAAGAAAAAATAGTCGGCCCTATATAAAATAATGGCATTGTTTGAGAAAGGAAAATCCGAGAAGAAGGAATTGTATAAGTTTGACCTTTAAGTGTCAAGTGTTTAACACTTATAACCCCTGATATCTTGAAGGAGTTAATTTCCAGTAGCGGGCAGTGACTACTGTGAAAGAAATAGAAAGAGATCTTACGAAAAATAATTGTTAAAAGACGTATGTCAAAATTGTGGTGAGGAAAAATCTGCTTAAATCTGAACGCTAGGTAATAAGGAGTGCAGAAGAGAGAGAGAGAGAGAGAGAGAGGAGAGAGAGAGAGAGGAGAGAGAGAGAGAGAGAGAGAGAGAGAGAGAGAGCACTGATTTATGTCCGTCATTAAGACAAAACAATAGTGATCATTGAAGTATTTTCATATTTTGGCGCAAAGTACACCATCCACGAGGACGAATACACGGACAGCTACGAGTATGCAAGAGATGGAATGGCAAGTTTAGCCTCGAAACATCTAACGGCCTAATGTTTGACGTTCAGAAGAAGAAGAAGAAATCGAATATCTTATGTCTGTGTTGATTTAGAAAGAGTAATGATATTCGAAGAGGAATAAGATAGTAATATTTTATGAAATGAGTTTGTAGCTGTGGAATTGTAAGGTCAGTAACATTAAACAAAGGTTGGTGAACAAACAAGAGGTCAAGCCACGTATGTTGTTTTAATTTTTTGCTTCGCTGGACAATATCATGCAATTAACAACAAAAAAGAGTCAAATAAAATTACAGAGCTTCGTCTTCCGTTACTTTCGGTTTCAAGTGGAAAACGTATTATTCTTCAAATACTGCACTCCCATACAACTAAAGACAAAAATTGTTGCCTGAACCGGGATTGAAACCAAGACCTCCAATTTTTATGCGCTGGTGCATTAACTAATTGTACTTCTCAGCAATCCAGGAGCAGACACAATTATTTCCAATTTGAAATTCCCGTGTATCCATAGCAGTGAAATTCTATTACTAAGAAGACATTATGATGGGATTTATTCCGTACGTCATCAACGAATTACGAATGGGCTTGCCTGAGTATATTAATTTTTCACTGTTAAGTCTGATTGTCCAACTTCCTATCGTTCTCTGCGTCCCGAGTCCCAGATATCACTAAGAGGCAGAAACGCTGACCTCAGGCCACTCAATGACATATATCCGAAAACAAGTGTAACTAAATTAGTATGGTTCAATTTCTCCACTGTAGTGGGAGAGCGCCTAAGTATCGTTGAGTGAAACAAGGGTTACACTAATAATAGTGTTTTGCTCAAGAGCCAGGTCTTTCACTGCAAACTCAGCATTCTCCACCCTTTCCTTAATTCAGTTTTCCTTTTTGTATCTGCAGACATACCATTTATTTTAATATTGTCTATCATATGATGTATTTTTCTGTCTCTGACTTTCTTTCCGTTGACCATTCCTTCTAGAGCATCCTTCGACAGGCAGTTTCTTCTTAGCCAGTGGCCAATCTAGTTTCTTTTCCTCTTCTTTATGAGTGCCAGCATTGTTCTTTTTTCACCCACTCTGTCTAGCACATCTTTATTTCTTACTTTGTCTGTCCATTTTATACGTTCCGTTCTTTTCCATATCCACGTCTCAAAAGCTTCTAGCCGCTTTTCCTCATTCCGTCGTAATGTCCAAGTCTCAAAGTATATGCGCTCATACAATGCTACATTCCACACAAAGCACTTCACTAGCCTCTTCCTTAATTCTTCTGCCAAAGGTCCGCAGAAAATGCTTCTCTTCTTGTTGAAAGCTTCTTTTGCCATTGCTATCCTCTGTTTTACTTCTTGACCGCAGTTCATGTTACTACTGATAGTACAACCCAAGTATTTGAAGCTCTCCACTTGCTCAATGGCCTCATCTTTAATCCTCATGTTTATCTTCCTTGGTTTCTTTCCTATAATCATGGCCTTCGTCTTATTTATATTTATCTTCATCCCATATTCCTATAATAATAATAATAATAATAATAATAATAATAATAATAATAATATCCTCTTTGTATGACATATCTGTCTTAAAAGTCCTGTAACACCCTGTATAAGTGTATGATTTTCAATCTTTGTCACGTGCAGTGCATTATTGTGGCCTTGTAAAAAATAATCCTATTATTTCTATTAGGATATATTTGTTGCAATTTAATGTAGTGGTTATTCCCCATTGTCTTGTATATCGTGGAAAAAATCATTTTAGCATGAGAAAAAAATAATGTTCTGCGCTGCCAACCTTGCGGTAACATAGACTGCATCATGCAAATGTTGCATAACATATTTATATTGTTATCTCAGTTTGTTGGTTATCACAACTGAGAAGTTCTCCTCCAAAAATAAAATCCTTATTTTTAATTTAATCTTTTAACGAATATTTTAATTTGAAAGGGCAATATATGTATTTTTACCGCAGAGATTTCGCATAGACAAACATTAGAAATTCTAACATGATTATTTTATTTAACGACGCTCTTTCACAGCTCTTAATTAGCGACGCTATTCAAATCTGGGCGTGAAAGGGCCGACATGCTGTCTAGAGGCCCCTTTATATCAGGTTTGGGTGCTTCTTTTTCGTTGGAACGTAAAGGAACGCGGCTTACTTTCTTTACGTAAGAAGCCATATCATGAATTTTTGCCCTTAAAAATTCAACTATCATGGCCGGGTTTGAACTAAAAACCTCGGAATAGAGGCGTGAATTTTAAGCACTAATCTTAACCCAGCCATTTACCCAATTCATTCATCTAACTTCTAAGTGGCCAACTCTTCCTCTCCATAACACGACCTATGTATTAGCTGTCTTGTGGGTTGCATATATTTCACTATAATTGGTGTTTTCCCGCTATTTCCTAGAGCATATTGTATCAAAACTTTTTTAAAATCATAAATCCCTTTAGACCCGAAAACAAATTCACGGTTACTCAAATTAATGCTATTATTTCCAACCCATAGTAATTCTTCCGAAGGCAGGTCCTTCGCTGCAATCATAGCATTTTCATGCTGCTTGCAGCTTTACTAGGGAATTGTAGGTGTGGTAGCTTCTACTATTATATAAGCACCATATTTGTATTATGCAGCATGTACAATATATGTACTTTATTGTATTTAGGCTATCCTAAATAAGTTGCATAAGGTATGTGCCTAGTTGGTATTGAAAAAAAAAGTAGTGTCATATATTGCCCTCCACAGTATCATCTCCAGATATTTTGTCCAATTCCACCAAGTTTTCTTACAACATTTCTGGCATTATATACTGGAATTTGACGGAATTGTAACCCACTTCTGAGGTTGGGGTGCCTGGAAGGCGGAGTTAGTTTACCCCGATACGATCGGTGATAAATGATAACGAAACAATCTGAAGTCATATGTGTAGCCAGTTACGTTGAAATTGATCCAGGCGTTCCTGAATTATGCAGACATATAGCCCTACATTAGTATTTTTAAAATTATTTTTACATATCACCTTCTGGGGGTGTTAGGGGGGTCTCTTATTCCTTGCAGCACCTTTAGTTTGTGTAATAAGATTGGTTGAAATTTCTCCAGACGTTATAGTCATATAGTCATGTTTGTCTGTCCTGTAAGGGCTCAAAAACAACTTGACCGATTTTCATGTGATTTTCAACATCATTTAGAGAATTTTTCTGGGACAATTAACTTATATAACATATTACCGTACGTGCTAAAAAAAAGTGTTGCTTTTTTGAACTTATATTCTGATTCCATAAAACACAATTTAATTTTGATATCGCAGATTCATACTTATTTATTCTTTTATTATTTATTCAGCATCATTAATAATTCCATGTGCATTAATTTTTGTCCTAAAATATACATATTCGTCATATGCTTTTGATTTTTCCAAGTCCATCTTCCAAATTCATATATTTTGATGATGATGATGATGATAATAATAATCATCATCATCATAATCGTTCGGATAATAGTGTTTTATACACATATTGTGATGAAAAAGGCGTGACGTGCTGGCGCCGTGCACTAAAAATGTAGCTTTTTGGACTCTTAAATGGCGTACGCTACCTAAACCATAACAAATATGCCTAAATATCTAAAAAAAATCTACAAAAAATGTCCGCGACAGCATATGTCTATCTTTTACGGATAACTCACAATAATCATTTTTGTCTTTCAGCTCATTGATGCCAATAAGATAGGGATAAGTAGATTTCCGAGGAAGGCCAGGTTATCAGCATTGGCGAACCTAAAAATAATTACGTTATAAATTTATAATTATTTTTCTATTTTCTTATTCAACTAAACATGAAAACTCATTTCATTTCTTTAGGCGTAGCAACCACGCCGGGTATTAGTTAGTTTATTAAGTTATATATCAGGAGATCCGCAGGTGTCTTGTAACAGTACAAGACACTCCCCTGATAATAATTATTGGCGGATCTCTGGTGATCCGCGGAGCACATCTTATGACCATCATGACCGACAAATTATTTAAAAGAGAGAAGAGGATGAAACCTCATTAAGTAAATTTTCTCGCAAAATTAATATGATGTGATAATATTAGCGTCTACTGCGTGACAAAACCCGGATATATATGTCGTAACCATGGCAACAGACAATAGAAGTGATATTTGCTGAATCAAGCCTGTGTGACAACAAAGTAAACAGTACAATTACTTTCAATTTGTAATGACGTAAGCAAATGAGATTCTCACACAAATGACAACATTTTACCGACACTAGCGCGCCATGTAAACGATTAGCTTCCAGTTTAGAAACCAACGTAAGCGTACAGCAATATACAGTAAAACTTGTTTAATCCGGAAGGTGAATAATGCGGAAATATGTCCAATGAGAACAAATTCATTGGTCCCGGCGAAATAATAGTAATTTCATGTGTGTTTATTTTGCATAAAACGGAATATGTCCAACGCGGAAACGGAAGGATATTTTTGCACAATTAATGAAAAAACTAATTTATAAAGCGGAACGACGGAGAGATAAATTAGTTTCCACTTTATTGAATTCCCGTTTTAGGCCAACAAAACAATAAGGAATTATTCTTGCCGTCGGGTGAAGAAGAGATTCTACCTGCACCTGAAATTTTCTCTTCACTCACTGCACACCCGTTATGCGAAATACAGATACCTGTCTTACAAATAACAATTGCATTGTAGAATCTTAAATTAGTTTGAATTCCGAGACTGATCTTTCACAGGTCGTGTTCTGAATTTACGGAATAAAGATGGCTAAAACACATAAATCATTGTCATTAAACGAAAAAGTGAAAGTGATTGAAGATAGGCTAAATCTCCTAATTTCCGGATCGATGCTCCAAAGTCAAGCTCTGACCGTTGCTAAATCCCTAGGGAATAACGATTTCAAGGCATCTTCAGGTGGTTGTGGACAGTTTTAAAAGACGACACAATGTAGTGTGGAATGAAATTTGAGGGGAATCAAAGGATGTGGACGAAAGTGTAGCTAGTGAGCGGAAGCCGAAACTGCATACTTTAATTTCAGGATACGCGCATAAGAGATATTTTTAACGCTAACGAAACGGGACTGCCTTTTTCGCGCGTTACCGCCGAAGTCGCTAGTACATACTATACTTCACTTTTCAATGGCAGCGGAACTACGTTTAATCCAACACGTAAAAAGACATATACGATACCCTATAATCTAAGATTATTAATACATTTTAATTTTTTTATAATGCGGAATTTTGTGTAATGTGGTAAAACAATTTGGTCTCTTGCGATCCGCTTTGAGCAAATTTGCTGTATTAGAGGTATGATATATATTTAGAGCAGGAATCGGTAATGAAGTGTCCACTGGCGCCTAAGGCGCTCTTTTGACAGGTATTATAGTCTCCGTTTTCATAATTTGTAATTCTGTATAGTTTTTATTTTTTATAAATACAGGAATTGTTAGAAATTTAATTAATTTCTTAGGTCAAAGGTTTTCTAATTTTCCGGCACGCCTCCCTGGGGAGGCACCAAAGATTTTTGAGGAGAGTTACGAGAACATAGAAAAAAGTCCTAAAATGTGATAATATGAAGTCTATATTATATTATATTATAAACAAAATATTTATAACATAATACGCACGTTTAATTTTGTACATATAAACTTTTATCGAAATAACAAGTAGGCTACATTTTTAAATTTTTATGAGTGGAATTAAAAATAAAATTAGGCCCCACATTTATTATATTAAATTCTAAATTAGCGGCATATGATGATTCTCTTAAATGGAGCACCCATAGCACCTCGGCTCCTTGTTCGAGGACTTCGGTTAGCTGCACAAATGACACATTATACAGTAGTATCTCTATATGTCTCTATGATAGTTGCGGCGGCGAGTATACAGGTCAAATTTCTTTAATTTATTTTCACACCAGTTTTCACAAAAATATAAAATATTCTTTGTTTCATACACAATTATTCACTTATCAAGAACATATAATTTTCCAACTCTCAGTTTCATACAAACCCAATGTATCTCATAGTTTCTTCTTCACATTCGCAACTCCTCACTTACAACCCTTTTTCCTGGCTATCTTCTCACACACGATTGGCTGTTGACCGAATCGCGCCTCTCTTATATGCAAGAATGAAGAACTATATGAAAGCCAATCCCGACTCCCTCTCAAATGGAAACATCGAGGGGCCAATCTTTTTTAGAAAGAGATGCACAGACGTATATTTAAAACGATCCTTCTAGAAAGAACGTCTGGAGAGGTCACTTGCGAGTTGCACAGAATTCGAATCCCTATTGCCTTATAAGGCGACATCCGTATCCTGCAAATTTCAGAGTGCAGTGCGTGGCATTAGAAACACACATTCACATATAAGTATTTTCTTCTATTGATTATTTGAATCTTGCGTTTCGGGACTTAAAATTTGACGGGGGACTGCCATAGAACGAGGAAGAACTCATTCAGTAAAACAGGTTACCGCGACACTGTAGAACTAGTCCCAGCTGGTGATTAAAACCTATGTCTTCTACCTTAGTCAGTTGTATCACTGCCAAGCCACGTCTATTCAAGCGACTAGCCTCGATCAGAAAGTTAACAGTTATATTAGAAAATATATATATATATATATATATATATATATATATAATATATATATTTCAGATGACTGTTGAAATATATGGCAAAGGTCCCCAAACTTTTTTATAAATTCATCATCATAAAATGAGTTTCTGACTGGTGATATAGTGCTATTCACTTTGATATGAACCCCTTGCAGAGCAGAGTCGACCGCTGAGGCCGATGTAGACCTCTTTGGGAATGACCGCTATAGGCTTTTAAATAAATGGTAAGAATGTACCTGATAAACTCAATCTTCCTCAGCTATAGTAATGTCAACTAAAGTTCACAGAGAAAAACAAGGAACGTCACAAAATTATGAAAATAGAGATAACCCTGACATCTAGTGCAACTTTTTTTAGAAACATTTCATTTTGGCAGTGATAAACATTGGGAAAACATGGAATTTCCCAGTGAAATCAACGTTTCAATTTTTGTTATTTTGGGGGTTGGGGAAAAAAACAGGAATTCCTCAGACATTACAATTAAATTGTCTAAATTCATGTTTTTTTTACATTCTATGTATTTTGTTTTTTCCTCTGGTCTTTAAATATGGTTGTAGTTGAGGAAAACTGAGTTGTTACGAATATTTATAATTCAGTTATAGTAGACTTCGTTACTTTTTGAAGAAGTTGCAAATAACATCAATAACATAGACATAGTATAATTCATTATAAGCTTCAAGATTGCAATAATTATGTTGATGAAGTATCAATTTTTATTTCGGGATTAACCGCTGGAACCCCGAAAGGACGAGACGTCAGTCTAGGGGCTGGTAAGTAGTGATGAAAAATTGTATCATACTTTACCTCCTATTGTTTACTATTACATACTCTGTTATCGATACGTTCATCTTACGAAAGGAGTACTTAACCTGAATGATGCTATTGTATTTCACTCTATCTGCCCAACAATGTTGTAATTATAGTAATAAGCATGAAATAATGTTTAATCACAAACTTACAATTAAAAAGCATTTTATGAGGTGCTGGTGCGAAGCAATAACTTTGTGTTAAAGATGTGCATTTTTGAAGATACAACTATAAAAAGGATTCATGTTTGGAGCTATATAAAATAAATTACTTATTTTGCCGTTAAAAACTATGTAATAATAAACGTTCTATAAATTTAAACTACGGTACCGGTATATAATTTATTGCGTTCCATATTAATAAATAGACCACCATAGCGTGGCACAGTCTCTACCTCCTGGGTTCGAATACCGTGAGGATTGAGCTGACCACTCAACCAGAGAGGATCTATTTGCCCTAATGTGAGTAAAATAATAATAAGGCCCAGGAGAAGTGAAGCACGTAAAGGAGAAAAGTTGAACTGAGTAATGAGTGTGAGAGAGAGAGAGAGAGAGAGAGAGAGAGAGAGAGAGAGAGAGAGAGAGAGAGAGAGAGGTAGAGAGACGACAGTACTACTTGAAAATTGAAACTTTACTTATAGAATAGATTTATTTACCCTGATGGAGTTAAGGCCATGTGGCCTTCTCTTCCACTCATCAGGACAAACATATGTTACATATAAATACAAAAAAAATACAATAATAGTCATACCAAACAATTAATTATCTGTCAAATTGAATAATAATGAAAATAATGTCTAATAATACAATAAAATTAAATGCAATTAAAATTAAATTAATGATAGAATGAATACAGAAAGGAATAACTGCTCGAATCTACTATACATAAAAAGAAAAGAAAAAATACAAAGAAAGTAATAAACTATAATGAATTAATCTATCGCTTATTATACAAGGTATTAGGTAAATATATTAACAAATATTAAAACTATTTTTATTAAATAATGAAAAAACAAATTATTAATTTTTAAAAAGTAATATAAAGTGAGTTGTTTCTGTTAGTAATTTTATTTTCAATTTGTTTCTGAAAGATGGTAAAGTTTGGCAGTCTCTGACATAGGGTGACTTTATTTCATGAAGTAAAATCAATCAGATTGAAATCGATCCTTTTTATAGCTGTATTAGAGTAATTATTTTACCTGTCACTGGTTTGTCATCGATCGTGATTTTTGCCAATCCTTTAGTGCGGTAAGTTCCTTGAATTTGGTGATGTTTTGGTTGTCGTATTTCTAAAATAAAACATTTATGACTAAATTAAACCTTAGTCCTTAAAATTTACGTAATTTATATAGCCTACCTTTCTTTTGTCTGATTTTATTATCCAAATATAGACTGGAAGTGGAGATTATTCGAATGCCAGTCAATTTTTATTCCTCTATTTTTTTTCTAAAATGTTTGAAAATTTAAAAATCCTGGTTCATTTGTTTTGTGGTCCCGATAGTGTAGCATGATAGAGGTTTAATAGTATTTCTGCTTATTAGATTATTTATTTAAACACTTTTTTAAACCTTCAGAATGTTAATATAAATTGGTTGATTTAATATAAAAAACAAATCGATATCAGATAAATTGTCCCTTAAACTCTTAAAGGAACCACGACATTTCATTGTTATATTACTGTAAGAATACATGAATATGGGAAAATAAATTTGTTATTCCTAGATTTAGTTTGTGATCCAAAATGCCTCTGTGTTCTAAATTATTCTAAATTTTAAGGCCTGTATAAATAATGGAAATAGAGGGCCAAGTAGTTATAATGAAAACTGATTATATAATAAAATCAGTGCTTTAGTTGGAAAAATAATATATTTGGGAGACCCCTCTTTATAGGAGCTTCTACGCTATATATTTTGTACAGAAGGAGAGTTTTAAAAAACTGATAAAAATAATTGCTTAGGCCTGCAGATGGTTTCGGTAATAAATTATAGGCCAAGGAAATAGAGTAAAAAAAAATAATCTCAAATATTTGGGGAAACTCTGTCCCTCCGCGTTCCCCCAACTAAACATTGAATAACATTTTACAATATGATTGATTTGATTGATTTCCATTCGTCTCGCTTCGGGACGTAGGTACTCCCGAAGTGGAAGTTTCTTAACCACACACATTTATTTACGCTTATTTTCCTATAGATGTCAGCGAGTGACATGTAATTAGTAAATTGCCTCGAGAAGACATCATACTTGGATGATCGTTAAAATTGTCCTCAGAGGCCTTTTTTTAGACTTAAGGTTCTTTTACGGGTCCGAAAATCTTCAGAATACCGATTCACGGCTAAAGTCCCTCCCGGAGGACTTGTCCCTTGGATTTTCCATCTTAAAAATCAATCGACCCCGGCTGGGTTTGAACCCGCGACCCTCGTGACTAGAGGCAGGGACCACCGCGGCCGACTTATAATACGTTATTAAAGTTAAATTTCGATGTAATATAATTACAAAATTTAACTTCAGTAATGTATTGTAAAGGGTTATTCTTATTAAATAGATCAATATTTGATAGAGGTAACCTTGGAATTGAACGGAGAGAAATTTGAGGAAACCTGAACCTTGAGGAAATATCACTTACCTTTGTATGGAAGCGGGGTGATGGTCACTGCTTGAACACATCCGCACACGAGCAGGAAGACACCCACATTCTTGTAAAGGAAGAGTTCATTGTACAATTAGAAAGCTTACAATCATTTCATTTCAAGGACAACTGTTCACAAGTTATTTTATTTTTATTTAAACTACCCAAAAATGCTTAATCTTTAACCCAAGACCCTGCTTACTGGTAGATTCTAAGGGGTTTCGGTGCATCGTGAAGTCTCCCAATGTGATGAAGAGTTCAGAAAAAAAAACTCTAACGTAAAATCATAATAAATCTATTCTGTTTTGGTTCTCTGTTTCTCTTTTGATTATTTCCCCAAATCCAATAGCATACTATTCTGGGAATATAACACATATATAAATACAATTAATGATAAAAGAAATGGGCGAACCCAACACCTAGGAACAATAATATTTCAACCAGAAATGAGATATAATAATAATAATAATAATAATAATAATAATAATAATAATAATAGCTTTATTTTACCTGACAGAGTTAAGGCCTTAAGGCCTTGTCTGCCACTCAACCAGGTTTTAAAAAGTACAAAAATAGTATTACATCTAAATTATAATAAACATAAACTGTTATATGTTATAAATACAATACAATTATTATTTATAATGTATTTTGATTTACTCTAGATTTAACGAATTAAATATAATATGTACAAGATATAAAAAAAACGAGAAACAATTATTAATGCCATAGATATAGAAAGGAATTTAAGATGATGAGGGGGTTGAAGGGGTGAAAAATAAAATTGAGGCGATTAGAAGTAAAATGATGTGATTTTTTCCCCGCAAAAAACGAGTTTGGTGCATATTTACATTGTTGAAACATAATTTTATTTAATGGCAAAGGGATAAGTGTATTAGAAGAAAATAAAGTATTGATTGTTATCATTTTCCATTACCTTTGATTTTCTTATACAACTTCAACTTTAAATCTATTTTTCTCAACTTGCACTTGCATCCCTTTGCTTCTAACCGCCTCAATTACAAACGGATCGAGATTAGTGCCAAATCCATAGATTTTGGATCCGCTAAGCTGATTGGTGACAGTAGAGACGACATTTAGACCGAAGTTCCATTCCTAGAACCCCCCGAGTGACCGAGATGATTGTCAAACCAAACGTTTCATAGTTTCCGGGGTCTCTTAGCTGATTGGTGACAGTCTCAATTCCATTTAAGTCCAAGTATGACCCTACCCCCTAAGGGAGCGAGAAAGGGCGAAACATGAAATGGTCAAAATGACCGAAATCAATGTTGAAACATAGTTTTTAGGGACGCTTGTTTAATAAACCCAACTTTGTCCCTTAGCACCCTTAAAGAGATGAATGAGAAGGGGTGAAAAATAACAGTTAAAAAAGTGATCAAGATTAATGTCGAATCCAAAGTTTAGGGGTCGTTCTACTAATTGGTCACAGTCCCGATAACATTTAAGCCTACGTTTGACTTGAAAGTTTCCTAAATATGTCGAGGGGGTGAGAAGGGGTGGAAAATAAAATTAAAATTGTGACCGAGATTATTGTCAAATCTATTGTTTTCGGAGTCGCTAAGCTGATTGACGATAGTGCAGATGATATTATCTCCAAGTTTGACTCTAACAACCATAAAGGGATGAACCGATGAGAAGGAGTAAAAGGTATTATGTCAAAAGTAGCCGAGATTAGTGTTCAGTTTACAGTTTTCGGGCTTGCTGTGCTGATTGATCATAGTCCCGATGATATTAAGCCCAAGTTTGATCCCTATCACCCTTAAAGGAGAGTGAGCGGTGAGAAGGAGCAAACAATAAAATATCTAAATTAACTATATTAGCAGTTTTAGGGGTAACAAAGCTCATTGATGACAGTGCATATGTCATGTAAGCCCAAGTGTGATCCCTAACTAACTAACTCACTCACTGGCACTATCGAACCCGTAGGTTCATGGCCGTGTGGACATACGCTCTCTATGTATCCCTATCCTGAGCCAATGTTTTCCAATTATCCCCTGTTAATGTTATTCTCCCACCTCATTCTTGGTCTACCAACTGGACGTTTTCCCTCTGGTTTTCCTACAAGAAGCTTCCATGCACGTCTTTCATTTCCCATTCGTGCCACATGTCTTGCCCATCGCAGTCTATGAGACCTAACTGTTCTCATTATATCTGACTTCCTAAAATACCATGTTATTCACTGTTATGTAGTCTTCTCTATTCACCTGTCTGTTCATCTCTCTTTGGTCCAAAAGATTTCCTAAGAACTTTATTCTCAAATACTCGTAATCTCCTTTCCTCCCTTATTGTAAGAGTCCATGTTTCGCATCCATATAATATAACTGGTCGAATAATAGTTTTGTATATTTTCAGTTTAACGTTTTTTGAAAGGAGTTGGGAAGTCAAGAGTTTCTGTAATGCATAATAGCACGCATTTCCAGAATTGAGTCTATGTTTAATTCCCTTGTGCATCTCATTGCTGTTTGTGATTATTGTTCCTAGGTATTTGGATTCAGCCACTTCCTCAAAATTTCCCTCATTTGTCATTAGCTGCCCATTTCCATTATATAATGTATTTTTGTGTGTGACCATATATTTAGTTTTATTGATATTTACTTCCAGTCCCAATTTCTTATACCTCAAGTGTGATTCCTAGCACCCATTAATCTTAATAATTCATGACCGTACGGACATTATATATATATATATATATGCCCTATTCTGAGGTAATATTTTCCAATCATTTTCTGTATACTTTTTTCTCCCATATCATTCTTGTCTTACCTACTTGTTGTTTTGCCCTTTGGTTTTCCTATATGACGTACCGTATCCTCTTTCTTTCCTCATTTCTGTCATCGCAGCTGTAAATATCATAATTAATTTCGTGGCTTAAGCGATTAGACGCTCACGTCTCACCGCTGGGATCTCGAGATCGTGTCTCGGTAACTCCATGTGAATTTCGTGGTGCTTGTACAGAGTTTTCTGGGAGTTTCTCCCATTTTCCCCGTCACAAATTTCATTCAACCATTTCTCCATATTCATCTCGTTCATTTCGTTCATTCGTCCCTGTGACGGTGCGTCAGACGTGGTCGGCCGACATCTTGTCGTTCACAGACCTCTATAATATAGGGGCTTCACCTCATCTCATCTCTTCATCCGAACCCTAAGTTACACACGAATTGAGGATTTTAGGATATTATTACAATGAAGCTCACTATTATTCAGTTTCCTCCATTCACCGATCTGTTCGTCTCTTTGATTCAAACATTTTTCTAAGCACATTATTCTCCGATATTCGAATAATGTTTTTTTCTTATAAAAAATTGATCCCACAACAGGCCCGGAGGCCCTTGGGGTAGTAGGAGGTTAAGGCTCCCACTTTTTCTAGACAATCGGCACTTTATGTCAGCCGGGTTGTCAGCCCTGCGTGACGGCCGCATTTACCCCCAGAACAAGCGTCTGGTACTCATTTCCGTTAGAGGCTGAGTCGACCCCAGGGCCATAGTGCCGCCAGAGGTTTGGGTCAGTTTAAAAATCCTGACCCCAACGGGACTTGAACCCTCGACCCTCTGGCTTGTAGCTCAGTGCCTTAACCACTACGCTACTAATGTTTACTAATTTATAACATAAATTAGGTTATGAAATAGTATATTACGATGCGAGGTTGGGAAGTGGTTTTTGCTGAAGCGAGGAAAATGTTTAAAAAACGAGCGATAGCATTATTTTTTGCACGATGGTGTTTTCAAAATAATAAATAATAGTAAAGTAATAACATCTTTGTTGGAAATATTTGCGTTCATTATAAACAACTGACTAACGTTAACAGTGTGGGCAATGTTTATTAGTTGAAAATACAGGAGGCCGTGACACCAACCAGGCTAAAATGGCGGCAAGTACGTATTTATTTTTTTATATTGTTTCAAATAAAGTTCAGTTCATTTAAAATGCATTGATTTGTTTTGTATAATGTAGGCTATATTAACACTACCTTTTGATATTTTTGTACGTAGTATACATAGAGGGCAGTGGTTTTACTTCCACACGTGGTTTATAATATATAATATTACAGTATAGGCCTATTTATTTTATCACAGTATAGTTATTTAGATTGGCAACACCGAAATGTAGGAAGTTGAACTTTCAATCATGGTCGCCATTGCTGTAAGTACGACAAAACGCACTATCGTGCAAGAAAGTATGATTTATTTATTGTTTATGCATTTTTTCTTAAAAAAAACTGGGTGTCAGGAAGGGACCATTGAGACGAGTAGAGCTACCTCACGGGGTAGTAGTCCCTGCCTGTTTACGAGCTATAGATCCCACCTCTCCATTGGGTGTGGGCAATACAATTAAAAGATTTATAGAATAAAATTAACTAACCGATAAAATTATAAGATCTGCATTTAAAATATGTTAAAGTAACATGATGCTGAGAAAATATTGTATTTAAAAAGTTTCATACTCATCATAAAATAAATGTGTGAATTTCATTCAATACAAAAACATCAATACTTGACAAAATCTCGTACTGTAGGAGTGAACATCACATCTTAAATTGAAATAAATTCATTTCTAAACAAATAACTAAAATATCATAAATATACAAATTCATTACAGTTAAAATATCCAAATCAATAAATAATAGTTGAATAGGGGATCCAAAGAGGGGTATGGTGACTTCTTGTAGGAAAGACAGAGGCAAACCGCCCAATAGGTAGACCAAGAATGAGGCGCGAGATTAAACAAAACTTAAGTAAAGTAAACTATACATGGAATGACTGGAAAACAATAGCCCGGTTATGAATGTATGGAGAGTTTATATCCGGTCATGACCCTCGGATTGAAAGTGCCAGTGAGTTTACAATGCTGATAATGCTGATTTGCCTAATTATGAAACAAGAAGACAAGTTGTAGGAACCAAACAGTAATGTCATGTAGACTTAAGAAATCCTTAAAGAGGCATTGTTTTAGGAGTGAATTTATTCAATAGGCCTGTATTAGGAGTTCGTATTAAAATTATATACAGTATATATATATATATATATATATATATATATATATATATAGTTTTAGGAATTTTGTGAAGAATATTTAATAGCAAATATAGTTTTTATCGGGGTTTTTCCTCACCTGTAAGACAAATGTCAGGAAAACTTTAAGGCCCAAACGGTCCCCGAAATCATACGGCAATCATCATCATGATCATCCTTATCATTATCATAATCATCATCATCATCCTTCACCGGTGTGGAAAGCAACGGGAAGCTACCACACCTACAATTCCCTAGTAAAGCTGCAAGCATAGCATGAAAATGCAATGATTGCAGTTAAGGACCTGCCTTCGGGCAGAATTACTATGGATGGATTATTTCTTTTAGATCGTAGTATGTAATTGTTATGGAAATGGACAGCTATTGACAAATCAGGAGAATTTTGAAGTGGCTGCATTCAAATAGGCTATGTAGGAAAAACGATTATAAATAGGAATGAGATTCACAAAGAAATTAAACATAGACACAATTCTGCAAATGAATGCTATTACGTATTACAGGGACTCTTGTCTCACATTCCCTTAAAAATCGTTAAACTGAAGATACATAAAACCGTTATTCTCCCAGTTATATTATATGGATAGGAAACATGGACTCTTACTTTAAGGGAGGAAAGAAGATTATGAATTTGTAGGAATAAAGTTCTTAGAAAAAAATGTACCAAAGAGAGATGAGACAATTAATGGAGAAGACTACACAGCAGCCAACTACATTATCTTTAATGGAAGCCAGATATAATAAGAACAGTTAAGTCTCATAGACTGCGATGGGCAGGTCATTTGGCACGAATGAGGAATTACATAGGGGCATGGAGGCTTCCTGTAGGAAAACCAGAAGGAAAACGCCCAGATGTTAGACCAATAATGAGGTGATATAATAGCATTAACCATGATTCGAGGAAAGTAGATTATACAAGGCATGATTGGAAAACATTAGCTCATGATAAAGGATGTATGGAGAGCTTATGTCCGCACAGCCATGAACCGTCAGGTTCAATAGTCCCAGTGAGTTAATTAGTTGGTTAGTATGTAATTGTTTGTATTTATTTGTAATAATTTATTGTAAAATTTATAAGAGCGAGTAAATTATTATTATTATTATTATTATTATTATTATTATTATTATTATTATTATTATTATGTTGCGAAATTTGTTCTGATTCAGACTGTGTACTACTAACATGACCGAAAACGAGAGTATTATCCATTAATAGAAATTGTTAAAATATTAACGCTAGAGCAAAATTAACTCAGTTAGTTTAAGATCTTTTTATTTAAATTTATATACTCAAACTGAAATAAAGTAAACAAATTTTTAATTTATTTACTTTTCAGATTTAGTGTATATATATTAATGTTTAATTTATTTACTGAACGACAAAAATAATTTTAAAAATCAGTTTAATTTGTTCCAGCAAGATTTTTTTATTTGAAAATTGATATTACAACTCTAGCATGGATGGACTAATATGTGACTGTAAATTGGTCGTTGTTGCTGGTATATTAGTAGTGGTATATAAATTACGTTTTATTTATTTTTTGTTGACTTCTGAAAGATAGTTTAAAAAGTTAAGAGTGAAAATATATATTTTCTGCAAAAAAAAAAAAAGAAAAGAAAAGAAAAATGTGATTATCATAAAAGGGTAAGGAGTGGGGAAGAATGTGTTAATCTCGCGGAAATATGCAACCAATTGTATTTACTTTGGTTCAGTTTATGCCTCAAAATACAGATATTGAACTATCCTTATGATAACTATGTTTTTAATTTTACAAAAATGCTGCACCTTAAAATCCGTTCCCTAATTAGTATGTGTCTCTCGAAAAACATAAAGGGCACGCTTTACTTGACTTAAACCATTTTACGCATGTACAAAATAATATGCTTTCACTTTCTTGTTACCTGTATCCTTTTGAAGAAGACGTCCATCGCACTTGGTTGTGAGGTACTTACTACATGGTTATTTCCTAGTGCAACTTCTTAAATATCAACACGCAAGGTTGATTCCAACTTCCATTGGGTCACCATGTCTTGCAAATTATTCCCGCCTAAACACAATTATTCATTGTGTAACATGTGATATTTAAGTTTTTATGTATATAAAAAAAGTTGATATATTTCAACAAATTAATGTGGATGTCTTCTTAAATTACTTACTCCACCCTATTGACAAGGTCTTAATATAATACTGACAATGATTTGAATATTTTTAGTCCGGAAATAATTATTTGCATAAAAACAGTTAAAAATTAACTTTATTATTATTTATTTTGACTAATGCTGGCAACGGAATGACTCATTTTAATTAATCTAAATTTTCTCGATGTCATGTGTTTTGACAATGAGGTTAATTTTGTTTCACCTCTATTGAAAAAGGTCAGGACCTTCATGGAAAATTTGTTAGAATTAATGGGGCTAAATATTATTTTATCTTGTTATGACTAAAATCCATTTAGAAAAAGGAAAAGTGACGTAAGCCAGTGTAACAATCAGTGACGTAGCCAGCTTATGGTCCCAGGCCTATCAAAAGAAAGAAAGAAAAAAAAAGATATGAAGGATCTATTCCAAGTTTTACAAATTATTTTGGTCTGACCTATCGCAACTGCATTCGCAGGAGGGGCTTTTTCTGAATTAAGACAAAAAAAAAACAACTTATACCAGGACAACCATGTCAAGCACAAATTTTGTAATCTAGCAATTTTATCCATTTAGAAGGAGAAATGGACCCATCATCAGTGATCGACAGATTCATTGGTAGGGAGTCTCGACTACTCCAGTTCACCTCATGAAACGTTTGTATATGTACGAATTTGCGATGATTGGTTTATCATAAATTTGGGATGGTATTAAATACGAGGCGTAATACCGGGGGTGGAGGCCGCTTGCGCTGCTACAACCTAAATAAATGATAATATGTATTTGCTTTGGGTTGAATAAGTAAAAGGAAACAATAAATATACATTTATATCGTTATTATTTTTAGATACCCCCGTCCTGATTACTCGGCGTTGCCCGATGTCCTTGGCATAAATGAGCTGAAAGACAAAATTCGTTATTTTGAGTTATCCATAAAAGAATACCGCCGTGCGCTGCTATGCTTGCCGAGAATCTACTTATCCCGATCTTCTTGGCATCAATGAAAGACAAAATTGGTTATCGTGAGTTATCCTTAAAAGATAAACATATGCTGTCGGGGACTTTTTTGCAGGGTTTTTTGAGATATTCAATTCTGTGGACATTAATTTTGTATATTTGTTATGGTTTAGGCAGCGTAAGCCATTTAAGGGTAAAAAAAAAGGAACGTTTTCACGTTTTTCACTACAAAGGGTGTTTTTAACGGTGTAGGAGTTCAGTATCACAACTCTCTTATATCCTATGTTCATCCCGGGAATCTCCTGAACATTTTGCAAAAAAAAACCATCACATTCGGATCAACGGTATGGCCGCGCATTAAGTACGAACAAACAAACAAACAAACAAACAAACAAACATTCATTTTTATATATTAGATGACTAAGCGAATGAGAGTTGATGAGAGCGGAGCGGCGTTGTCAGGAGATGGGATAGAAACTTTCTGAACTCCATAATACATGGGAACACACAAAGTAATTAGTTTGTCTATGTCACTGATACCAATTAAGTCACTATCTTCTTTGGAAACTTTAAACAAAGACCTATTTTATCTACTTTGATTATGCAAAGGAAATGCTATAAATTAAAAATTGATTTTTTTGCTTTGAAACTAACTTTTTTTTTAAAGATTAACAATTGGGTGTCCTTATGTCGATGTTTTTCTTCAGTAAGAACGTACTCGGAAACAGAATAATAGGACCACAACGAACAATTTCTCATTTTCAATTTTCATTTGCTATGGGATCATAATCTTCTTGTAGGAAAACCAGAGGGAAAACGCCCAGTTGGTAGACCAAGAATGAGGTGGTAGAATAACATTAACTATGGTTTGAGGGAAGTAGATTATACAGCGAATGATTGGAAAGCATTAGCTCAGGATAGGGATGTATGGAGAGCTTATGTCCGCGCGGCCATGAGCCTACGGGTTCGATAGTGCCAATAAGTAAGTAAGTAAGTAAGTAAGTATGGGACGATAACAAAACATTTTACTTCGTTCTGCAAAACATTTAAAATACCGTCAACCATTATTGACGTGGCTCTAGAAGCATTGAGAGGGCCGTTGTAAATATCATATTTATTGCAAAAATTAATACAATGAAATCTTGGCATTTTCCTAGTTTTGAACATTTAGATATAGAAAATGATATGGTTTGTATCTTGCATTTTTATTTTATTGTTCCGATCTTATTTGTTGTACAAAGTTGAATGTAAATGTCATATATATATATATATATATCGAAAGGCAAATTCCAATATTGGAGCCATATTTATCCCCGGTCGGGACAGTTTTTCTGGGTGAGGTTTTTGTCGGGTTTTTTCCTCACCTGTATGACAAATGTCAGGAAAACTTTAAGGCCCAAACGGTCCCCGAAATCATATGGCCATCTCAATCATCATCATTCATATTCATCTTAGATTAAGTTTAGGATTAGGGACTCTCCTGGCGCACCACTATCATCATCATATATCATCGTCATATCATCGGGGCAACGTAACCCCGCCTTCCAGGCGCCCCAATATCAGAAGTGGGTTACAAGCACGCCATGCCAGGAGAGAAACCAGGAATGTCGAAAGACAAACCTGGGGCATTTGGGGAAAACTATATTGGAGCTATATTTGTATTATAACATTTCTATAAAAATAGACGAACTTTTATCAACATTTTAATAAACCATGGTAAACTTAATTAGTAATTTTACCGCAAAAAAGGAAACATATCATTTATATATTTATTATAAACTTAAATAAGTTCTTGCCATAACCCACTATTTATTTTATTTGAAGGGTAAAGAAAACTACATAACAGTGAGCTACATTATCTTCATGGAAAACTAGATGTAATAACAGTCAAGTCTAGTAAACTGCGATGGACACGGCATGTGACACGAATAGGCAATGAAAGAGGGGCATGGAAACTTCTTGTAGGAAAACTAGAGGGAAAGCGTCCAGTAGGTAGACCAAGAATGTGGTGGGAGAATAACAACTGCAATTTAAGGGAGGTGGATTATATAGGGGATGATTGAAAAATGTTAGGTCCGGAAGGGATGTATGGAGAGCTTATGTCCGCCCCGCTATGAATCTCCGAGTTCGATAGTGCCAGTCTGTTAGTTATAAAGCTAACTAAAAAATAAATAATTTGACGTATTAACCCTTAAATTGGCAAAACACAAATTTCTTCTGTTAGTTATTTGAATGTGGCGGACCGCAATGAAAACGGAATCTTGTATAACAGTTGTTATTAGGTATATTGTATAATTAAACACACATTTAAAATAGTTTCTTTTTGTTCGTTTACTTTTGATTTATTTAAATATTAAATTAACTGAACCAACTGATGTATCCAAAAGGATACATTACGAAGGGTTAATAAGTATTTTAATAACTATTATCCAAATTGAATTTTATTTTGTGAATTGACAGTAGTGACAAAGATAATATTAGAAAACAAACCAATAGAACAAGTGGTAAGATATAACTTCTTAGGTTGCGAAATATCATACACAGCGGAAACAGATATAAATAACAAACTAAATAAGTTTAATTATATAACAGGTACACTAAAAAGAACTCTGAAAAATAAAGCCAGGAAAGACTCTATAATGAAATTATACAAGACAATGGCAGTGCCTATTATTACTTATGGATCCGAAACATGGACAGTGACAACACAACAATCAGCCAGAATACAAGCTGCTGAAATGAGATTCCTCAGACCAATAGCAGGATACCAACGAACAGACAAAAAACATAACACAGAAATAAGACAACAACTAAAAAGTAGAGGAATTAAAGACAACAATAGAGAAATACAGAACAAACTGAAAAGAACACTTGGCAAGAATGACTGAGAATAGAATATCAATAGCAGCATACAGCTATTCACCACGAGGAAGAAGAAGTTTGGGAAGACCAAAGAAAAGATGGAAAGAGCAGCAATTTGGAGCCGGAACAGGCTAGTAAATAAGCCTAAACCGTGAAGAAGAAGAAGAAGAAGACAGTAGGATATGTACTGATCGAATCAGTCTGTATTGTTCTATGTATATAGATTTTAATTACTTGATTATGTCTTCATTTATTTTGTAATGGAGGAGAAATATCTCTAGAACTTGGTTATATATTAAGCTAGTGTGCAGTAAGCTTATGTTTAACTGTTTTTGAATCATTCATGTTATTATCATGAACCGTCTTTCACGTGTCGTAATTCTCCTTTTAATCTTAAGTTGAGCAATCTTGCTTTAGTCATTTGTTTCTGTACGTTTTCATTTTGTATTGTTTGTAAAGTAAATAATTTAATCAGGTTAAAAGTTCATATTATTATCATTATTATTATTATTATTATTATTATTATTATTATTAATACATATTTCTTACTTTCATTAATACTCTATATTTTATATTATGTGTTTACTTTAATTACAGTTGAGTCATGATTATACTGATAATATAGATGATGTCTTATAAATTGTGTTTTATTTGGAATGTTTTCTGTCAAGAAATTAAACTAATTTTCAAAGCAGATATTATCAGATTCTATTGTCTTGAGCTATCTTTCATCGAAGTTAATTATCCCGCGACGGCATCAGTCTCTGTTTTTTTTTAATGTGAAGAATTCGTTGAGACTCACTTCCATAGCTTCAATGTTTTCAATATTTTCGAAATTTCACATAATACATGTGCCATGGATCGTAACAGATGGCAATCTGAAGGCGCAAGATCAGAGCTATTATGCTGAGTGTGGTAATACTTCGTTTCCTCCCAATTCCTGAACTTTGGCACGGTTTTACGTGCAGTACGGGGTCCGATCGGGTTTCAACCCGCGGCCCTCAACATTTCACGAATTCATCTCAATTGTTGATAATAAATATCCTCATCGAATACACGCCAGTTTGGAACAAACTCCCAGTGAATCACAATTTCAAAATACCACCAGACACACAACACTACATTAAATACCTCTATTTTTTTTAGACAACCTAATAAATGCCAAATTAACCCTGGTTAAGTGGATGAGAAAACCTCATAATCTTAACTGATTATTATTTATTATTATTATTATTATTATTATTATTATTATTATTATTATTATTATTATTATTATGTATAAGCAATTAAATTGGTATGGACACGCATGACGAATGCAAGAAGAAAGATTACCCAGGAAAACATTGGAATGGTGTCCACCTGGAAGAAGGAGGAGAGGAAGACCTCGAAACTCGTGGATGCAGGAAATAAGAACCGGAATGAGAGCAAGAGGACTGGAGGACATGTATTGGATGGAGAGAGACGAGTGGAGAAGAAAAATAAAATTTTAGGCACACAAAGATGTGTAAACATTAAAATTCTGTATATAAATAAAAATTATTATTATATTATTATATTATTATTATTATTATTATTATTATTATTATTATTATTATTATTATTATTACGAAAGCCTGTCTATGCCTGGAAAATTGAAGGAAGGAGCAGAAAAGGAAGACCAAGAATAACATTCAAAATTCAATGAGGAAATTTAGCGTAACAGATGAAGACACAGAGGGCAAAGAACGATGGAGAACTTTAATTAAGGAAAATGTGTGAATGTTTGTTGCAAACTGATAGTCTATAAGTCCGTAGTCATATATATATAATATATATTAACTCATTAATTTTTAACATGGTTGGAGAAAACCCTCAATGATGAGGAAAATTCTAAATTATTATTATTATTATTATTGTTATTATTATTATTATTATTATTATTATCATTATGACAATATTGAGTGAGCTGTGCATTATGAATGAAACAAAGACGTGTCACAAGCTGAGAACATAGTTAAATTAAACAATGCTATATAAAAAGATTGAGTCATATAGTGTACAGTACAAATTATTATTGTCATTTTCACTGAATATTTTTTGCAGCTTATTGCGTAATATAGAAAATACAATTTAAAAAAAAACTATGGTGTCAACACGATGATGTCATTAACCTGAAAATTGTTTTAGTTTCATTATAGCGAGATCTTAACTTGAAATCATACTTCGTTAGTTCCAGTGATTTGAAGTTCGAATGCTCAAACCCGGTTGGTGTCGTTGGAATTTTTAAATGCGTTAACATCCTTTGTATGGCTTCATTCGGAAAGGAAATAAAGCCGTACGTCTCGTGTCGTAGATTTACGGCACATAAAATAACTGATCCCTGAAAAAAAGAGCATTTCAGAAAAATGTGTCTGCCCTTTCACACCCAGATCTAAAATACAATACTAATGACCTGAGTTGTTAAAGAGATTCGTTAAATATGACACTAACTGGAATACATTTTAATGGGTAACATGATTGGGCCCAGTCTTCAAAACAAATAGTCGTATAATTCGCAAAAATATCTTAATTTTTTCATAACTATACAGAAAAGAGTCGGTCCCGGTGGACTTATGGTTACCATATTTGCCTCTGGTTCCATCCATCGATCCCGGTCGGGTTTGAACCCGCAAGCTTCGGAACCAAGGTGAGCAAGATAACCACTAGTCCATCAGGAGCAGGTTGGCTCTTCGTGTGATTACTTAATTAAAAAACAGAGAGTGCGAACCTTCAGACTGTTTTCTCTGCAGATTGTCCCACATATTGCAGGATATGTGCACAAGGACGAAATCACAAGACATGAAAGTAAATTAATGTGACTTTAATAACAGAGTTTTGTTAAATTTTACATTTTATAACAATAGATAGCGTGTAAAACAAAAGCAAAATAGAGCTCAGGCATGCTATTGAAGTTTAGCTAAATGTATAACGTCATATTTGTTTCTTTACAACATGGACAATAATTTACAAAATTTAACACTTTGATTTAAACCCTAGAGTTGATAATGTATATTTTATGATACACTGTTTTCATTTTAATTTTTCTTGTAAGTTTATAAAATAGTAGGTCTATATTACAATGCGAGGTTGGGAAGTGGTTTTTACAGAAGGGAGGAAATGATTAAAACACGAGGTTTTTTAATTCCGAGATTCTGTAAAAACACTTCACAAACGTGCGTTGTACATTATTTTTTGCACGATGGTGTTTTAAAAATAATAAATAATAGTAAAATATCAACATCTTTGTTGGAAATATTTGCGTTCATTATAAACAACTGACTAACGTTAACAGTTTGGCCAATATTTATATGGTAAATGCCGAAAATAATTTAGTTGAGACAACAGCAGGTCTTGACACCAATCAGGGATAAAATGGCGGTATGTACGAATTTATTGTTTTATATTGTTTCAAATAAAGTTCGGTTCTTTTAAAATGTAGTGACTTGTTTCGTACAATGTATATTAACACTACCTTTTGGATATATTTTTGTATATACATTGTACGTAGTATGCATAAAGGGCAGTGGTTTTACTTCTCGCACTAGGTAGGTAATTTGTAATGTTACAGTATAATTATTTAGTTATTTATAGGTTGGCAACCCCGAAATTTAGGAAATTGAACTTTTAATCATGGTCGCATTTGCTGTGAGTATGACAGAACGCATTATCGTGCAAAAAATAATTATACAAAATGGATGACTGGAAATGTCAAATGTCACATGGAGATTGAAACGTTGACTTGAATAAATTTAATATTTGACTGAGAAAACGAATTAATTAGTGTTATTATTTAAAAAAACAATTGTTAGAAATTACAGTATTTTTATGAAACTGTACTTTGTTCATCGTTGCTAGGCAACTAAATCAAATCATATTTTCATAAAAATACATAAAAAAACACACTTTGTTGTATTTACTCAAGATGCTCTAATTAAAAAGTAGATATAAACGAATGCAGCAATATATTATTTACTGAATTTTAATAATAAAAACAACTGAATATATTATTAAAAGTGGATAATTGTTGCAATTGTTTATCTCCAGATTTTAGTTAGAGGAACTTGAGTCTAGTAATATTCCATATGAACGTTTCCTTGGAAACGACTTTGAATAATCTTAAATTGACTTTTAAATAAATTACATTGATTATACATTTATTTATATATTGTAATAACATGATTTTTAAACTATATTTTTATATTATTATCCAGTTTGTTTCTGTCTTCCCAGTATCTATCACTTTTTGCATCTTTCTTTAATCAGAATCAAATGGAATCAAGTCCAGCACATTTCCTTACCGAAGATACATTTTATTTTCTGCATTTTAAAAAACAACTTCTGTTAAATAAATGCAACAAAGATAAAATATTAGGCCTAATGGACACGACTAAATAACTAGTATTATTTAGTTGTTTCTTAGAGTTAGAATGTAGTTTTTTTAAGGACATTTAAAATTAATAATGCTGTTTTCAAGTTCTATATTTTATAGTTAAAAATATTCTTGACAAATTATTAGCTATAATTTATACGTTTCTTAATACAGTTATGAAAGCAGCTTCTCATTTGAGTTTTTATTTTTCTTTTCTTTTTAGGCTTGTTTTATAAATTATTTAAAATCTTATTTGATTTGTACTTGTTATTTTCTTATATTAAAAAAATTAATTCATTTTATTATGTATTCTTAAAGACATTAATAGGAGCTTCTGTTTGTAACGGTTATCATACTTGATTTTCTCATTCTGGCATATGAATACATATTTATTATAATGTATCTACTTGATATCTAATAATAATCTTTAGAAAACTACTTCTATATTGATTTAATTTCGGAAGACAGTATTTTTTGCTTGTAGGATTTCTTCAATGTCGAAGTCTTTGATCCATAAAATAGAGATTGGACTGACATTTTTTTATATTAGATTATTGTTTTATTACGTAAGGTTCTGCGTATAGTTACGTTGAAATGTGGCTATATTTTGAGCTGACATGTAGAATAAGATATATTCTAAATATTTGAGTCGATGCAGGTTTTATGGGTCTATTATAAATAACGATGTGCATCTAATCGTAGACTTAAAAGATTAACCAGCAATGTTTTATCTGTAGCCTGAAATAGGAATGGAAGAGCAAGTTCGTTCCTTTCGCATTTTTATTTTTGTGGGTTTCCTTTTGAATATGTATCAAGTTGGAGTTATCATTTTATTACATTTATATTAATTCATTCGTTTTGAGAACTTTCCTCATCATTGAGGGTTTTCTGCAACCAATCTTAATAATTAACATAAGTTTAAAAAAATACATAGATGACTACAGACTTATGGACTATCCGTTTGTAAAACACATTCACAAATTTCCCTTAATTAAAGTTTTCCATCGTTCTCTGTCCTATGTGTCTTCATCCATTATACTGTACCAAATTCCCTCATTGAATTCGGAATGTTATTTTTCCAGGTTGTTCTTGGTTTTCTTTTCTGCTTCTTCTTTCAATTTTCCGTGTATAGACGACCATTGGTAGTCTTCCATCCTGCATTCTTCTTACGTGTCCATACCATATTGGCCGAAGCCTTTTCCAAGTGTATAATTTATTAATGAGAATTGGTTGTAAAATAAACTTTGTTTGAATTTCTGTTAGTGTTAGTGTCAGATTGAAAAGGGTGAGGGGGAGGAGTAACAACCTCTTTAAGAAAACAGGGCTCAGTATGATCGGCTTATAGTACCCTGTAGAGACCTAGGTTACAGGTATTGTCTGTCCAACGGATCTGTGCCCCCGTAAGATATGCGAACTAAAGCCTACTTCCTTTTCTGCCTCGGCAAATCATTTTCCTCCCTGCATTCCTACCTCTCTTATTCTATCTCTCCCTTGCACTAGCACTTCAGTGTTGTCCAACTTGACTCCTAACCTTGCATTATTCAATATTCAAGAGCCATGACACTGTGGGAAGTTTGGCAACATCCCTACTCGATTGGCTGTTGTTTTGTACTAGGTGAGGGGGGAGTGCAGTGAAATGGCGTGAATGTTGACGCGTATTTTTCTAAGAACTATGCCAGCGCTAACAGGGGCAACAGATCCGTTGGTCCGTAGTATATACAGATACTGCTGCCTTGTAGTTTGAGGTTGGTTCATCAACGGCTAGTAGAGGAAGACAACCTTGATAAAAAATCACCCGATCCTTCAGGTTAGAGGTTGATTTATGGGGCAAGCTTCTCACTCCACCATAAAAAAAATATATAAATGCCAAAAAACCGAATCTTAAGCCTCGGAAAACAATTTATATTTTATATGAAATGGGAATTGCTTTTACTAATTGATTTACTTATTTTAATTTTTTATGACTTCCTTGAAATAAAAATTCGTTGGGTTTAATGAAAACTGGAAATAGTGAATACACTAACTGACAACTGAACGTAAATGGGCTGGAAATATTGAAAAAAACAAAAAATCTTAATATATCGTGTTGGAAACAAATTCCTGCTTCAACTCTCTCTCTTTCCCTTTTTTCAATTCTTCTCTTCCCCTCCCCCTCTCCTCTCTCTGGTTTCCATATTTGCAAAAATTTGCTGCAACGGTTATGGCGGTGTTCTGAGCCTAGTTTTGAACCGTTAGGACAAAAAAAAAAAAAATTTCTTTAAATTACGGCTGCTCATGGTGGAAAAGTCTTTATAAATTTTATTCTATATAGGCTCTACGTTTAATTTTGACTTATTTTAATTCCTTTAATTCTTGGGTGAACTTAGGGTACTTTAGCTTCCTCTTCCACATTTGTTCTCTAAGTTATTGTGGGTCATGTTTCTTCTCCTGATGATTACAATTAAGCTCGTCCAATAGTACCTTCTAATTTTTTAAGTGTATGGTCAATCCGGTTTCATATTCTCTCCCATATTTTCTTCGTAATATGAGGTTGTTTTAGTTAATATCAATATTTTTTTTATTTACAACTAGGGAAAAGGATTATTAGATACTAAAAGTTAAGAATACAGCACAGATTAGTAATTTTTTTATGAAAACAGAACACTATTTCTTTCCTAATTTCAAAGTAACATGTCTTAATATCAAGGTAATATAGCAAAATCCCACAAAATGTATAGAGATTTTTAAAAATTATATCATAAAATGGATTATTTTCAGTTTATATATATATATATATATATATATATATATATATATATATATACATACATACATATATATATATATATGACATAAGAAAAATAAATGCCTGGACGGGATTTGAACCCGAACCTCTGGGTTGGTACCCCAGCATGCTATCCATTACACCAACAAGCAAATCCAATACAAACATTTGTCTTTCTTATATATATAAGACCCAGAGGTCCGGGTTCAAATCCCGTCCAGGTATTTATTTTTCGTCATGTCATATTAAGCTTGCATATGTTGTAATCTTAATCTTGCATCTAAAAATCTGTTCCCAGAAGTTATGACGATTTCATATGGCCAGAATGATAGGTCTCCACCAGATATAGCTGGTTTCTCAACCTGGAGCCGCTATTTATTGTAGCCACCCAAATTCCTCATGTTGCTGGGTGGGCACCACACCGGTCCCATACTAACAGAAATTTCGATAAACAGTTTCTTCCCCATAGGGGCTGGAATCAGCGCATGTCCCGTAGCTTTGCGCCAACTCATGATGCCTTACACCACTCGGTTACGGCGCGGGGTTGATCCCGGTAACTAAATTGTCTACGAATGGACTACATCCGTAAATATACTTTTAAATGACGATTTTGTTCGCAAAGTAAAACAAATGAGAAAAAGCTGCCTTCTGAAATTAAATGTTATTAAATCAATATGCATACAAACTTACTTTTGTACCTATTTTCAACACCACACTCAATTTAGCATTTAATGAACACTGAATCCCGCTATTCTAGCGCATATGACATATGAATTTTGGAACGAAACACAAGTTACTAAATTTATCGATATTTCTTGATTAACTTCCGTTATATTTTATGCTACAGTAGGCCCTACTTACATGTTTGCCAACATGTTTATTTATTTATTTTTTCATGTTTCCGTCATGTGAAGGGCACAAGAAAGAAACCAGACAAGTCATTTTTTCCTTAAAACCTAGAAATCATAATTTTAGTCGTACAACATCCATACTTCCTTATCTGTATGCCAAAATTTGGAGGTAAATAAACTCATAACTAAACTGTATAATTTATTCTTTCACACATATAAATGATGGTGCTTTATATGGAGAACCTAATGACATGTTTCGACAAAAAAAAGTGACAACTGGTTCTTTCCCTATGCTCTTCACATACTTCGTGTGATTTTTTTTCACATGTGTTGAAATTCATATTAATATTTAACACTTATATATGCTATACAGGAAATACAAATACGATAAAGTTACATACTGCTACAATATTTTTTGCTATTCTTTTTCGAAATACCGTAGACTGTCATCTGCACTATAATAGCAGTAATCCTATTCATATAGACCCACATGACTCCAATGGCCCACTCTGTCGTTTTTCACATAATTTTATTTCCATGTTTTATAAATGTATCATTACAATTGGACAATTAACCAAATTAAACTGCAATCACAACAAATCGATAAGGTATGCGCACTAGTTTTTTTTTCATCATGTGGAAATGCTGCAATAGAGTTATCTATTACATAATTTTGATTTTTTTGAACTTATAATGCGCAACTGTACATTAAATCTAAATTAAATTAAACCTCACTAAACCTAGGTTAATGCAACATCTTAATGTTACAATTTTGGTAAAAAAAATGTTTTTAATGTCCAAACCATAAAGAATATGACGTTATCTAATGGACCGTGATTGGATTGTTTCTAAGCAAGAATTAAGACATAACGGCTAACATTTCCTATACATGTAGCGGAAAAGGAAAAAATAAATAAATAACAACTAACAGTAAAGTTCATAGCACTGGAACAGATTTAGCAGTGAACTGATCACAGCTCTATTACTCAGTGAACTTCTCGATGAATAATGAGGAAACAGGAGATTTTCAAACGTGTTTAAAATTAGATAATCATAATCATGAACTAGATATCGTCTTCTAGGAGCTGCTTCTTTTAACCGTTGTGCTATGACACATTGGTGTACCATAAATGAGTCGCTGGTGTGTCGCGAGAAATTAAAAGTAGGCCTAATAAACCCTCTGCTCGTGTCCGGTATAATGACAGATCGAGGATGAGATGAAATGAGATGAGATATAGTCTCTAATATTGAAAGTTTATGATATACGAGGTTGCCAGCTGACCACGTCTATAGCACCTTCTCAGATGTATATGAAATTTAATGAAACGAAATTGATGACACGAGTGTGGAAAAGTGCAGGAATTAAGTTTTTTGGGGGGATGGGGGAGATGCGAGAAACACGGAGGAAAATCTGCCGTGGCACCGATTTGTCCATCACGAAGTATTGATAATAGTATATTAATATAGAATGACTAAAACATTAATGGGTTATATTTCCTATGTTACCCATTTAACTAGATTACAAAATATAGCCGAAATAATTATGGTTATATTACATTGAAATAATTTTCGCTCATTAAATTACAATTACATTTACATCATAAAATTTCAAGTAAAAATACAGTAAACATGTTACTTTTAATTGTAAGTAATTTTTAACTTCTATAAGTGTTCCGCGGAATTCAAATTAAATCTACTCCTGTGGTGTTCAGCTAGTCGAAGAGGTCAAGGAATGCTGCCTTAATGACTTAACTCTGACAATTAAAATAAACTTATTATTATTATTATTATTATTATTATTATTATAAGGAGTAATGCCAATAATACATCAAATCTTTAATTACAAGAAGCAATGGACTGAACACCGTGAACTACCTGGTCTTTATAGGAAGCCAGATATAATGAGAACAGTTAAGTCTCGTAGACTGCGATGGGCAGGACATGTGGCACGAATGGGGAATGAAAGACGTGCATAGAAGCTTCTTGTAGGAAAACCAGAGGGAAAACGCCCAATTGGTAGACCAAGAATGAGGTGGGAGAATAACATTAACTATGATTTGGGGGAAGTAGATTATACAGGGGATGATTGGAAAACATTAGCTCAGGATAGGGATGTATGGAGAGCTTATGTCCGCGCGGCCATGAACCTACGGGTTCGATAGTGCCAGTGAGTTAATGGACTGTGCACCTGCAATGAATGGATAACAACAAATTTCCGAAGCAGGCTTGGATGTACAAACCACGAGGGAGAAGAGATCTCCTGGCAGACGAAGAAAGCGATGGAGTATTGAGGTGGAACAGGCCATGGAGCCTATATCGTGAAGAAGATGATGATGGAGTCCTTGAATTTAAATTGTATATGGAAAATGCTGTACCATTTTAATTTAAAAATCTCCTGTTACCTATTTAAATATAAAGAGCCATTTTAATACAATACTAAACGAAGAACAATAGGGAAAACAATTGACATTGCAAATTGAGCACAAAGACGTTCACTGGCATTGACTTCACTGATGTCATTGGCACTGGTCTCAAAATCATTCCTCCATTTAGGATCGTCCACTTCTCCGTTCCATCCAAAACGGTAGCCAGGTAATTTACGTGTTTTAGACTGAGAAAATTCTTGATGATCGTAAGATTCCTGACGCCTCAGACTCGTTGAAGAACCATAAGTCTTCTCAGTCTCTTCTCCATGCTCAATTTTATCGTTCACTGCGTAATCGTTCACCAGATTTGGAGGTATCTTAGGGATGTCAAGGCCTCCAAAGTTATCGTGATCAATTGAATGAGGAATGATGGGATGATGAGGTAAGATGGGATGATGAGGTATGTCGATGGTCTTGGATATATCAAAATTGTTTACGTCAGATGTTTTGCTTATGTCAAATCCATTTATGTTGGAATGAAAATCTGGAGGTGTGTTATGTATGTCAAAAGGAGATATACTAGATGGCGAATCTGCATTTTTAAGTTTCTGTAGTTCTTTTTCTGAGAGAGTCGTTTCAGTATGATAAGTACAACCTGAAGATCTCCTGTCTCTTTCAAGTGATGATATTGTATCCTCCTGAAATTTTGAAGACCAAAAAAATTAACGTAACTATATCTACGTAACGTCATGGTGCGAAATGTAAAGTTGAGAATTAAAATAAAAAGAAGCAAAAAGTTCCAGTAAACATGAATCCGGAATTTAATAATAAATATTAATACATTTTTATTTAAGTTGATGAGCTAACATGGATGGACAGAGAGGGATGGTGTTTGGTTTTCCGGAAGACGGCGGCAGCTGTCATGATACCGGATGATGATGATGATGGTGAGTTAAGAATTGGGAATATAATGGAACTGTACATCAACTATATTATATAGACTTCAAAAAGCATATTATGATTCAATTAAGAGGGAGAAGTTGTATAGTATCCTGCTGAAATTCGGAATTCCTAAAATGTTAGATACACTTATTCTAATGGTCCTGTTCCACGGCCAGCTCGGTCATCAGATCTAACACCCATTGAGTTTTTCTTCAGGGATCACTTGAAGAGCCTGATGTACTTGACTCTTGTCGAAGAGTGTATGGACTTGTTAATTAGGATTCTCGCACCCGCTGACGATGTGTGCTAATCTTCTTGGATGCTAGAGCGTGCACGACAGTCTATGAGGAGTCGTTATGAAGTTTGTCGTGGTCATGACGTTGGACATTTTGAACAATTACTTTAAATAGTGTAACAATGCAATTTAGAAGCAATCATATTCAGAGTAAACATATACAAAAGTGATTGAATTATACAAATCAAAAACAAATTACTCGGTAATGAGCCAACGGAGACCATGGGCTCCTTTATCAAAATACTCAGAAAACATCCTTGAACAAACTTATGAAAGTTTGTCGGTAGAGTTTGGGTTCACTCTTATATCCTTATATATATATATATATATATTATATATATATATATATATATTATATATATATTATTTCGATGTTTTTAATTAATTTTTTTCATTAAGCAATGAAGGCCAAATATATAGCATATATATGCGCTCTAGCGCCCTCAGATTTTTCCGGAATGAGACTCGGCATATACCAATAAATTAAAAAAGTAAGATCAAGTTTGTTAATCAGTGAAATCGGACCATTTGGAGTGAATGTTCACGTAAGAAAATTTAAAAATCGCTCTAGCGGCTGCACTTTTCGATATTTTCCAACGTAACTCATTATATGACATTGAAATAAAATTTTAAAAAATCTCTGAAATCAGCAAATTCGGACCATTAGTAATAGAGTTTTATCAGAAAGCCATAATTTAACAATTGTTCCAGTGGCCGTCATGTTTGTTTTCTCGCAAAGTAAAATTTTTATTAATAAATGAAAAACCTATCCCTTAAACTATAAATTCGGACCATAAATTCGAATTACCGAGAAATTCGATAAGTTTAAGCAGTTCCTGCATGACTGATTTTTTAAATTGATGATAGACATACGGACTTCATTTTGCTGTATAGTATGAGTAAGCACTGCTTTGTAGTTTGTAATAATCAGGCTATGTACGTACAACAAATGGGAATTTAGAATAGAATCGATTTATTTAGCCTGGTGCAGTTAAGTCCATGTGGCCCTTCTCTTCCACTCACCAGGACAAACATATGTTACATATAAATACAAAAAAATACAATAATAGTCATACTAAACAATTAATTATCCGTAAAATTGAATAGTAATGAAAATAATGTCTAATAATACAATAAAATTAAATACAACTAAAATTAAATTATGATAGAATGAATACAGAAAGGAATAACAGCTCGAATCTACTATATATAAAAAGAAAAGAAAAAAATACAAAGAAAGTAATAAACTATAATAAATTAATCTGTCGCTTATTATATAAGGCATTAGGTAAATATATTAACAAATCATAAAACCATTTTTATTAAATAATGAAAAAAAAACAAATTATTATTTTTTTAAAAAGTAATATTAGTGAGTTGTTTCTGTTAATAATTTTATTTTCAATTTGTTCCTGAAAGATGGTATAGTTTGGCAGTCTCTGGCATAGGGTGGAAGGGAATTCCATGTTCTAGCAAGAGAAATTGTAAAAGATTTCGAATAATAGGTAGTGTGATGATGTTACTGTATACTATGTAGTGTGATTAGTAATAAGAAGGGACGGGATTTATATTTTCTGTAATTTGTGAAATATACATCGAATTATTCTTAAAAATCCTAAAAATACCAATAAATATACAATTATTATTCTAAATTTATTAATCATACGTTATAAAATACTTTGATGATAATAATAATGCACTGAAATCAGAGTGTATTTTCCATATTAAACATTTAAGAAAACCAAACAGTTACCGGTACTTTGTTACAATTTAAAATAATTAAATGATTTAAGTTACCCATATGTAGTCACTAAAAGTTTAATGCAATAACTTTTTTCTGTATTAATATTATTTACAAAAAGTATTTTTGCAAGAAGAATTAACATCTAAAAAGGAAAAAAAATCGAAGCCCAATATATATTCCGTATATGTACTGCATTATTAAAAAAATATGATGCATTTATAAAAATGAGCAAACCGTGTGTTTATATGAAACTCAAACCCATGTTTAATGAACTCAGGAAGTGTTTATTCGTGCTGTTAACACATAGTCATATAGAATTAGGCCTAAGTCCTAGGAAAGAATGTGAAAATGCATGAGAATCTCATCCCTAGTGATAAAAAAGAGAGTAGGAATTCGAGAAGTAGGTGGTGGACGAGGAAGGAAAATCATGGGCATAAGGAATTGGAAGAGGAGACCACAGGATATACAATAATAGAAAGGATCGATAAAGGAGGCAAGACCCAACATCGGGGTATTGCGCCATAGCAGAAGAAGAATATTAAGAACATTCTTATGTAGCCTATCTATTATATTATCGACCTCAAAAAAGGAACAATTAAACACTTTATAACAGTGAATTAAAGTTACCCCAGTTTCTACTGCAATCCAGAGAGTTTTCTTTCTTCTTTTTTTTTGTTCTTCTTAAATAACAGTTTATAAATACAGTTTTTCATTAAGATCTAAATGTCTTACGACATCCACAATGTTCTTGATATCAACTTGACAACATAAATATTATGAAACGCACTAAATATTACAATAATGATTTTTAATACGTACGTCTTTACGAATACGTTCAATTTCGTAATTTCTGCATCACCCTTTTTCACGTTCTCGGTGAAGCAGCGAATCTTCTTGTGCTGAGTCAGAGCATCCGGTTCCAAAACCAACTCGCCAGTGGTCAATAAAATCAGAAACAAAAACAATCATTAACTCTCAACTTATTTTATTCATGTAATATCTCATTTTATTAGTATTTCCTCTCTTATAAAATTATATGAACAACATACAACATACACTACAACAGAAACAACGGCGTTTCTTTTCTTCCGAAGGAAGCCATACTCAGAATTTTTATACTCTGAAAAAATCCACCAATTAAACCTGCGAACTTGCGAGTATGAAAACCATCGATTGGTTTAAGAGTTTGTTTCGAACGTCGGGGACTACGGGTACTATCCCCGGTCGGGACGAGTTTTCTGAGTGAGATTTTCCTTTCCTGCCTAGAAGACAATGGTCAATAAACTTTAAACCCCAAATAGTCTCGGAATGCCATCTGACCATCATCGGAATTTCATATTTGCATTGTTCAGCATTAATGTATGAATAAATTGTGTGTCTTATCTAAAAAGTTCATGTTCGCTTGGAGGTGCCTCTATGAAAGTCTTTAGCTAATTTTTAGTGTCAAAATAATATGTGTAGGCCTATATGATCCTCTCCCAAAAAGTTGTGTTCTTGTAAGGTCCGAGAGGCGTGGAATATGTATAAAATTATAATTACTGAGAGAGACGTTAAAATAAGAAATATACGCAGTTGCTACCGTTAATATTAAATTTGATCTTAGAAGTGCATTACATATCTCTCTATTATGTAGGCCTATATACAGTATTTAGCTGAACAAAATTGATTTTACCGAGCGAATTGGCTCAAATAGTCCTTTGTAGTTCCTGAGCGCAGCTCCAAAAGGAAAATGGACACTACATCTACGCAATTATTATAATATTCGTGCTTTGGGGCTTCTTGGGTTTAGTGGCGAAGGAAAATGTAGTCTACTCTATAATCACATAATAATCTTCGGGCTTTTGAGCTTACGGTGCTTACTCTCGGAAGAAAAATGGGCTCAATAGCAACATATTATATTTCCTCATTTCATAATCTACAAGTTCAAATCCGACATTTATCAATGCATTTTTAGGGGTGTAAAAGACTAAGTACGACTTCCTGCATTAGGGCACTAAAGTCATGGGCCCTGTGTCGTAAAATTACAACACCGAAAAAATCTGAAAACCTGAAATGAGAAGCCTCCAATCAAAATATGTTGACCCTTTCATGTCCATTTTTCAATTATAATGAAATGATTTGTTAAAAGAACATAAAAAACATATCGTACCTTATGCAAGTGTTATTTTTTCCTAATTATAGTATTGTAATAGTAGGCCTACATTACGTTTTATTAGACTAGCTCCAAAGCAACGCGTACTTGCTGAAAAAAATAATGTAGCTTGTATAGCTGTAAAAGAAATTAGATAAGAGAATCTGAAACTGTGATTAGATTATAGTTTTTTTTTGGCAGTTTTTATTTCTATCCTTTACCTAGCTTGCATCAAATATTTCACCTTTCCTGGAGTAATTTAGTTACTCCATGACATTTGTCACAAACTTGGTATTAAGTAAAAATAATGTTCATTATAATCATAATACGTTCATTAAATACTGCGTGTATCAGAGAGCAACTAGCCAAAATGACTGAGAGTCATTCTGTTTATTTATTTACTTATTTATTTTTTGTTGAAACACTTAAGATTATGACAAGTAGGCTATTTGACTATACTCAGTTTGTTGAGATTCAAGCAATTTTTGACTAATGTTGATGAAATCGAACCTACAAAACCGAGGCTGGAAGTAGATATCAATAAAACTAAAGATATTTCACAAATATAAATATATTATTAAATGGGAATGGACAATTAACAAAACAAAATAAGGGAAATTTTGATGAAGTGTCAAAATTCATATACCTGGGAATTTGAATAGGAACGAGGTGCAGAAAGGAATTAAACATAGGCATGCGCTATTATGCATTACATAGAATTTTGTTATTCGAATTTCTCTAATATATTTACAGTGATTATTCCAATTATATGTAGCCTATGCGAAATATGGTCTTTTACTTTAAGAGAAGGGAAAATGTTAATAAGAGTATTTGAGAATAAAGTATTGGAAATGTTTTTTGGACCAAAGAAAAACAGACAAGTAAATGAAGAAAATTACTTAACAGTGAGCTATACACAGTAATCCTTATGGGAAACCTGATGTACTAAGAACAGTTAAGGCTCATAGAATGAACTGGGAGTCACATGTGGCACAAATAGAGAAGGAAAGATGACTGTTGAAACATATTGTAGGAAAACAATAGGGACGTCGTCTGCAGGCCAAGAATGAGGTGGGAGAATAACATTAACTGTGACGTGAGAGAGGTGACATACAGGAAATAAGATACCTCTATTTTTATTTCAGCTAAAGAATGAGGCTATTTAATACCAAGTATTTAGGTCGAAAATAATTACATAATTGTTTCTAATTCGATTAATATTAATAAAATAAATTTATTAGCTATTAAATAATTGAAAGGTTTGGGGCAATGACATGATAAGCCACATATTATTTCAGAAATATAAGGATTTTAATGTTTGAAAAATATTATAAATACTAATTGGGCAGTATAGTTATTACATTGTGTGTCTATATATTTTAACTCATCTCTGGCGCACTTACAAATGATTTTATGGATGTTTCAATACATTTATTTGCTATCATTGTAATAAATGACATTTCTTAATATGACTTATCATGTTACTGCCCTAAGCCCTTTAATTTTTAAATAAAACTAAAATGTTACAATAAATTACTATCCGGTTAGGAGGCTAATTCATTGAAGAATATTAACTCAGATAGTATGGAGAGCTTATCTCAGCTCGGCCATGAACCTCCGGGTTCAATAGTGCCAGTAGTTAGTTAGTTAGTTAGTAATGATTAATTTGGTAATAATTTGTACATTTTTTAGATGAAATGGAGCCGTGATGCTGAGACATATTTGAAAGAAAAGTTTAATCTCTTAGCGAGTTTCGTAATTATGCACAGTGGTAAGGCGTGTTATTTGAAGCATGACTTACCGCTCAGTTGCAGCACTGTTAATAGAAAGTAAAGCGCCAGCATCAGTGAACCCTGCAAAAATACATAGTGGTCAATATAACATGATTTGCACAGTTTGAAATACATAATGTCCACTGCTATTTATTGGCACGTTTTTGCCTCGGATGCAAGAAGGACCAGTTTCGATCCCCTTTGAGACAGGTTTCCCGAGTGAGATTTGTATGACTATTTAACTCATGCTCCAAATGGGAGTCAATGACCAATCACGTTACAATGATTTTTTTATTTACAACCAATCACAGTCGTGTTTCGCCTAGAATTTACCAACTAAAGTTTATCATAATAAAGAAAGCACCTCCTTTTTAACATTTTGAATAGGTCATAGCATTATTTTGCAGTGACTGACTCTCCAAGAAATACGGCTACCAGATTGTATATATAGTGCATAAATGTCAACACGTAGCGCATACGAGAGATAATATAAAAACATTTGTGACAATTGATTATACCACACAAAAAAAGAAAAAAAGAAACCACTGTTTTTCACTTTCTTAAAGAATAATTTTCCAGGAATGGCGCAGAAAAATATAATTGGCATATTTACATCATAGGACATCAGAAAATGAATTAATATACAGTATAACGTAGGTTATAAATTTCTCCACTAGGGTGCATTCTTACAACATTGCGATCTTTTGGCAATAAATCATATTATGATCTGGTTGCAGTGATCGAACAAAAGAAGCAAATGAAGCGTACCAATCGTTTCTCATTTGTTTTCAAACATCGCCGTTTACATTAAATATATGTATATATAAATATTTTAAAATAACTATATTTAAATAATGATTTGAGAGTAAACAGCTCAATTTTATTCGCTAACTAGTCCTAAGAAATGCCACTCTTGATTTCCAAATTCTCTAGATAAATTGGAAATCACTCGTGGCATTACTTATGAAGATTTTTCCTCATCTTTAAGATAACTATTAGGAAACTTTATTTCTTCTGCAGGGTGTTCGGAAATTCATATTACAAACTTCTAGGGCTAGAAGAGGAGACTGAGTAGACAATGTTTTGAATAGCAACCCATATCCGGAAACGTACCTTTTCCGTGCTACAGGTATTAAAATATGTCGGATTTGCCGGTGTTGTTTTGCAACCGGATAGGCAGTACATGGCGTCAGGTAAGGACTATGCCAAATGAGGTATAACGTAAGGTACAGAATTAAATGACGTTTGACTCATTTCAGAAGAAAGTCAGATTTGTTTGGTAACAATACCAAAGTAACATCCACCGCTGTGCTGCCTTGTCACGCAGCGGGCCAGGGTTCGATTACCGGCCGGGACAGGTTCCTGGGTGAGGTTTTTTGGGGTTTTTCCTCACCTGTAAGACAAATGTCAGTAAGCTTAGGGCCCAACGGTCCCCGAAAATCATCCGGTCATCATCATCATCATCATCCTTATCATCACCTTCCTTCACCGGTGTGGAAAGCAACGGGAAGCTACCACATCTATAATTCCCTAGTAAAGCTGCAAAGCATAGCATGAAAATGCTATGATTGCAGTGAAAGATCTGTGCTCGGGCAGAATTACTATGGATGGACCAAAGTAACAAAAACACTTTAATTGATCACAATAACACTTGTGCCAACAGTGGAAAATAACTAATTTGTTTCTGTTTTTTGCACTGGATGTATCCCATACGAAACTGCTCACTACAACAGAGGGTCGATTTGACTAGCACAAACGTCGTTGCGCACATTGTACCTACGAATCATGTTCCGATACACTCGTTCCATCACACTGGATGTCCCAATAATGTCTTGTGCAGAGACCACAACTCTTGACGTCATGTACTGCCTGTCAGGTTGTAAAACAACACCGGCAAATCCGATACATTGTGATGGCTGTAGCATGGAAACGGTACATTTCCGGACATGCGTTCCCTATTCAAAATATTGTCTACTCAGTTCCCTCTACTAGCCCTGGAAGTTTGTCATGTGAATTTCCGAACATCTTGCATTCCCAGTGTAGTCTCCAAATCAACACATTTACATATGTGATATAGGGTATAATCCGAAGCAGGAAACTTACTTATTTGACTTGACAGAGTGCTGCATACATAAGACTGACTTATTTGCTATCAATTGTCATGAAGTGAGTGACAGATGGTGTATAAAATAATATCAAAATACAAATAGAGCATAATCATCATTTGTTACTTTATTAAGCAGTATTAATATTCTCAATGTCCACCGCTGTGGTCTCGAGGTAGCGTGCTGACTTGTCACGCAGCGGGCCCGGGTTCGATCCCCGGTCAGGGCAGTTTTTCTGGGTGAGGTTTTTATCGGGGTTTTTCCTCACCTGTAAGACAAATGTCAGGAAAACTGTAAGGCCCAAATGGTCTCCGAAATCATATGGTCATCATTATCATCATCATCATCCTTCACCGGTGTGGAAAACAACGGAAAGCTACCACACCTACAATTCCCTAGTAAAGCTGCAAGCATAGCATGAAAATACTATGATTGCAGTGAAGGACCTGTCTTCGGGAAGAATTACCATGGATGGAATATTCTCAATGGGACGATAGGCCTTGATAGTTCTCCTTGGTCTACCAGAAGGCTGCTGGCATCACATACACATGTGTTAATCACAGATGTGGACGATCATCCAACCAGTATAGGGGTGACATGTGGTCAGCATATCGGATCCCCAGCCGCGCCATTGATAGTTTTCTCTACCTGGAGCAGTTTTTTTATATCATGTCTATTCTAAATCCTCAAGATGCTTCTTTCTTCTTGCTTGGTTTAACTCTCATTTATAGATACATTTATATGGTCCACGCCTCACGGATCTTACAAGGGCATAACCTATCCGGAGAGGATATTAAACTCTATATCTATATCGCATACCTACTTTTTTGATCACACAAGAATATGGAGGGTCTTCCCGATGAATTATCAATTCAGTGTCAATGCAATCTCCTAGACACCACCAATATGTAAAACAAGACTCAGATTACCGAGATGGTTGGTTCAACCGATAACATTTGAGACTCGTATTCGGGAGGTTTTCTGTTTAAACCCTGGCGTAGACCAACATGAATGAGTTTTTTTTTTTCAATCGTCTGGGCAATTGTTACATTTGATTTTCAATACTATAACTCATTTCATTATAGTATCGTTAAAAATAATAAATAGACGCGATGTGACTATTAATGTTAAAGCGTTTATAAATAAGAATTAAATAAATAAAGATACGCCATTCATTCGAACTAAAACACGTGAATATGATATGACGGTCAAAATTGTTTTCGAGAACTATTGAGTATTAAAGTTTACTTACTTTTTTTGCAGGTGAGGAAAAACCTCGAGAAAATCTCACTCAGGAAAATAGTCCAGAATGGGGATCAAACCCAATACCCCGATGTCACAGCGGTGGACTCATTCTCTTTAATGAATTATAATTTGTCGCATTTTCAAAATGAAATTTAACATTTTGAAAACTCACGTAAAAAGTATTGTAAGGTCTTTTTTGTGTGCAACAATTATGCACTTTCAGTGTTGTCACTAATTTTTTCTTCATCTCGATTTATGCTTTTTTTTCGTAAAACATTAAATAAAAACCAATAATGTAGATACAAGTATGAATGGCTGTAAGTCTAATTGTGCCCAGAATAAATATGTTACTCTTTAGAACCTATAATGGTCCACTGTTGCGGTCCAGGGGTAGTGTTGTCGCCTTATATTTTGTTTTGGTGTTTCCTCATCTGTAAGACAAATACCGGGAAAGTTTAAGGCCTGAAAGATGCCAGAAGATCATTTGGCCTCATAATCATATATATATATCATATCCGCCTTGTTTAGTATGAATGAGTGAGTGTCTTCTCTTAAATGTTCGTGTTCTCTTGAGGTGGTTCTAGCATTGAGCTGATTACTCATCCAGAGAGGCCATCCATGTCCTTGTATTGTCAAACAGTATGTGCGTGAACCAGAGTTACAATCCTCTCCCGACAGGTCGTGTTCCTGTAAGGCCCGGGTGACGTGGAGCATGTAAGGGATTTACAAAAGGAGACCTTAAACTAAGGTAAAGAGAGAGAAACCTATTTTGTATTTTTTAACCTAAAATTGATTTCCAAAAATTGAATTTACATAATTCATTCCAGTTCAGGGTTGCCAAGTCTTTGTTACTTTATCACAGCTTCAATATTGTAAAAATGTCCACCGCTGTAGTCTCGGGGTAGCGTGCTGCCTTGTCACGCAGCGGGCCCGGGTTCGATCCCCGGTCGGGACAGTTTTTCTGGGTAAGGTTTTTATCGGGATTTTTCCTCACCTGTAAGACAAATGTCAGGAAAACTTTAAGGCCCAAACGGTCCCCGAAATCATATGGCCATCGCAATCATCATCATTCATATTCATCTTAAATTAAGCTTAGGATTAGGGACTCTCCTTGGCGCACCACTATCATCGCCATCACTCATCATATCATCGGGGCAACGTAACCCCGCCTTCCAGGCGCCCCAACCTCAGAAGTGGGTTACAAGTACGCCATGCCAGGAGAGAACACCAAGAATGTCGAAAGACAACCTGGGGCATTTGCAAAAAAAAAAAAATATTGTAAAAATATGACAATAATTTTACACTGTGGTAAATAAATAGAATTACTACAATTAGATAATATTACAATAATCCTTACATCCATTTTCATTGTTATAATTAAGTATTAATTTATTTATTTTTCTGTGCTTGTTTTAATAGTAATTTCTTCTTTTCTCCTTCTACTTCTTCTTCTTCTACTAAAGACAATTCCTTGTCACTGACATCATTATTTTCTTTCAGGTACCTGTCTTCCTTGATCTCCTCCTATTTTCCCCCGAAATTTTGTTTAAAAAAATTGTTTTTAGGCAATTATTGTGAACGGAGTATGTGACAAAAATGATTTCTTCTACCATTGATTTTTAAGATTAATGGGTTAGTTTCTTCAATTTTATCGAATAGCCTTACATGTTGGTTTCTTTTTCTCTGGTTCAATTTATCTTTGCTAATCTTCATTTACCATTCTATTTGTCACCTTTTTTCCAGGACTCAAGTTTCACAGGCATATAAAAACACATTCCAAATGAGGGGGTCCCGGCAAGAAAGTGCCAAACCACATTTTTGGTCAAATTGTCCTAGTTATGCCATCTTGTAGATACTATTATTTTGAATAGTCTAGTGTCGAGTGTGTATACAGAAAACTCAACATGGTATTAAATTAAGTTTTTTTTTGTTGCCCTAATCTTTCATGCATCTTCCATAACTGCAAGACAGTGTCAAGCAACAAAGGGAATTTTTGGAAAATTGTTTGCAGAAATAAATTGAAGTTTTCTGGTGAATTAAAAGACGAAGATAATGGTAATAGCTCTGATTCTGAATTTTTGTCATGCTCTGAGGAATAATTAACTTCAGAAATTTAAATAAAAACAAGTGTTGCTTGGTATTATGTTGACCTCGTAGGATTTCATGTAGATTTGGTTAGAGAAATTATGAATTTATTTTTATAAAACATGTTTCTTGTCACTTCTTCGTTTTCTATTTTAAGTTATGATGCTAACCTTTAATGTCTAATGTAATGTTTCTTTAATTATCTTATATAATCTAAATTATTACTTAATTAATAATAGTTGCTTGGCATTTTATTGCCCTAAAATTCAATATGCATATGTGTGTATTAGCAAATAATTGAAATTACCATTAATAAGTAACTTTATGTTAGTATAAACATAATGAACTACTGTTATGATATTATATTACTGGAATTTAAAGTTTTTTTTCTGATTATAAAAATATAATAGACCAATATCATTAATATATAATATATATATATATATATATATATATATATATATATATGGCCCGGCGAACTTCGTATCGCCTTTAACTATTTTTACGTTCATTTTTCCGTATGGTTTTGTTCTCAGTATCATCCATAAGTGTACCATAAGGATTATATACATTTATTGATGGAATATTTTGAGAAGGCTTGCTGATTTCATTATACTTTCGTTTTTTTCTACGAACTTACTGGCAGTTTGGATTCTCATCATCATCAAGAAGTCTCTGTATAGTAATATCATCATGTGATATATTATAGTCCTCATTGTTTTTCATTTAATTGAGGCATAGCAGATTGTTTCTGTAATATTAGGCATATTATTATAAACTCACAAGCTTACTTCACAGTCCTGTTATTCCGTTCCTTTGGACCTAATCATATGTTTTTAAATTGACATTCTTCTAAATGTAAGATATGTATGTCACATCGGCCTAAATACCAATTTGCGGAAATTCACTGTCATATCTTATCATTCATGGATCCCTCAGAACGGATTACGCCATAACTTGGTTCAATGTCCCTTCTCGGTCCAACATTAAATTTAAATTAAGTTGCTGTCTATCAGCCAGATTACTTCAAAACTAATACTTTACATACGAAATTACAATATTATTATCAATATATTGCAAATAAAATAAACACTGCCTACACACTTAACATTATGAAAGAATCAATATTTGTAAATCAAATTTGAAATTCGGCGGATTGTCACACAAAGCACAGCCAACCTTGTTAAATAATAAACCCAATTCCCTTACATACAACGCCACTGTTTAGAATCGTATTGAACTCACAGATAATTATAAAACTCTTTGTTTAATAATATAACATGTTGCAAAATAAAAAACATATGCGACTATAAATTTAGTTAAAAACAACCGTAGTCTCTAAGTTGTATCAAACAGCACACCGCGTTGCACAAATTTATTAAATTCGGTTCAGTAGTTTTAGGATTCCATCGCGGGACAAATAACGTGACACGTAATTTTTATATATTAAGATATATATGGGCATATGTTTGTGTGGGATGAGGGTATTGCAGGACACGACTACGATGAGGTGGAAACTGCATCCTGTAATATATAAAAACTAAATGCATTTGTGCAAAAAACTGGTTATCTTTTTTGACAACTGTAAGGGTCAGAATACGAATTGGAATATAATAGTATTTTGCAATTATTTATGCACACAAAGCAGTTTGAAGAAATTGAACATTGTTTTCTAAGTTATATTTGAAGAGAAAAATTATACGTTCAGACTGGGGTTTGAACCCGACCCTTCGTACTCTAGGCGAATGCTCTACCAAATGAGCTATCTGAGAAACTCGAATCTAAACGCAATTTTTTCTCTTATTGTTTTTTTTCTGGACACACATATTTACCCTCTAATAGAGATTTTACTAGAATTGAAAAATATCAGAGGTGACAACCCAATGTATACTCTTCGTCACATTGGAGAGAAATAATAATCATTTGGTCGTAAGCACTAGTTTGATGTAATCGAAATGGAAAGCACTGATTTTTTTCGATATAACAGCTTTAAAAAGTACTAATACTAATAAGAAAGCATGTATTAATGGTATGGAGCTCAGATTCTCAGAAGCTATGTACTTCAGATTTGAAAATACCAAACCATTGGGTCAATGAATTAAAAATCAGGATGAATATTGAGCTTGAAGAGGTTTCAATAAGAAAGAAAGGGAACCTAAGTACCATGATTCCAAAGAAGAAAAAATTAAGACCACTTAAGGTAAAAAAAAAAATTAAAAAACTAAAACAACACGCTTTATTAGAAAACCGAACTAAAAATAAAAATAATAATTTTAATTTCCAACACGCTTGGGATAATATTAAAGTGGTCATCTCCAACACATCTAGAATAAAACTAGAGTTATCTACAAAAAATATAATTTTACCATCAAAAGCGTGGGGTGCTCTATATCAATTAATATATTTGATAATAAACAGATATTGGTAAAAGTAAAGTCTCCTAAGAAGAAAATGTAAAAACCATAAAAAGCCACCCACGCTTTTGATGGTAGAAATTATTTTTTTGTAGTGACAACTCTAGTTTATTCTACAATGTGTTGGAAGTAAAATTTTTTTTTTTGTTGACCGCGTTAATTCTATACAAAGGCGTGTTGTATTAGTTTATCCCAATTATTTATCATTTTTTAGTTCGGTTTTCTATAAAGCGTGTTTGTTTTAATTTTTTTAAACTATTATCTATTTTTTTAATTTTTAGTTTAATTGATTGTCATAACCCGGAATCCCATGGAAATTTAATTGCTTACGATATTTTTAGTGTTTAGGCACGAATATAATAATTTTTATATTTTTTAAAATTATTATTATCTAACATTATTATAATTTTTTAAATATTTTAATATAGATAAATGGTTACAGTTAATCGTATTCTCATATTTTTTGGATAAATTACAATGTGATAAGTTTACAAAACTGTCATTAATGTTTTGCAGAATAAAATAAAAATGTAAATATCTTTAAATTCGATACTATTGTAGTATGAGCTAAAAATAATACTCTTCTAAAAAAATCCTCCGAGCCGCATTTGAACCAGCGACCTATGGATTACTGAAATTATATACCACTACAGTCTACCAACTGAGCTACCAGAGGATATAATATTAATTTCTTACAATGATGGACTAAAAAGTCGACAAGTCCGCAACTATTATAGCGGTTTTTATTTTTTTTATCTCCTGATGATCCTGGCCAGGATCTTAGAAAAAAATTATGAAATTATTGTATTGTCATTGGTCCTTAACAAGTATACGAAGTTTCAAGTCGACCCAATGTTTTTAAATGGGTGAAAATCGTGTTGAAACATTCCGTTACATAGATAGACAGATACAGGTCAAGCTAATATAAAGCGTGTAAAAAGAGCAAACTTACAAATTTGATGGAGTATGTCCCTCCAATCTGTCATGGCTTTTACCTGAACTTGATACCAGATGATATTGATAATGATCAAATAATTGACGTGAAAGAGTTGTTTTAGGACATTCTTTATTTTGTGTGAAACATATATTATTCGATTTGATTAAATAGGACAATTAAGTCTCATAGCCTGCAATGAGCAGGACATATGGCACGAATGGGGAATGAAGACGTGCATGGAAGCTTCTTGTAGGAAAACCAGAGGGAAAATGCCCAGTTGGTAAGCCAAGAATGATGTGGGAGAATAACATGTTTCAGGGAAGTAGATTATACAGGTAATGATTGGAAAAATTAGTACAAGACGGGAATGTATGGGGAACTTATGTCCGTGCGGCCATAAACCTACAGGGTACGATATGCCAGTGAGTTAGTTAGTTATAGTTTAGGGCAAATAAGGTTAACTGTAACAATGTTTTATATTAATAAATATTTATTCAACTTTTTTTAAATGGTGGAATACATGACGAGGAAGGTTTTTTAGAGCATTGTTTACCTTTTAATGGAATATATATATTACTACTTTCGTTTTATTAAATACGGCAAAAATAGTTAATTGTAAATATTTCTTATGTTGATAAATATTTGTTTTCATATATTTTGTAATTTTTGTTCAAGATAGTGTCAAGCCAACACAGCACATATTTTTTTTTAAATTTAACTTTTGGATATAAGAAAAGAAAATATATATAATACATATCACTATTTCTTAAAGACACATTTAGAAAAGCATATTTCCATCTGTAGAATCAACATTTATATTGTCTCTAATTTGACGATTTGAACAATATTCAATTACTTTATCTCAGAATCAGAAAATGTGGCTTGGCACTTTCTTGCCGGGATCCCTTCATAACATAACCTAAACTTTTGTAAATGATTTTCCTCTTCTCTATACTTAGGTTTTATTTGCAAATACATTTCTCTTCGTATTAAATGTTTTCTTAGCTAATTCAATTGGTTTTTCTTTATTTAAACTGTTGATCTATATCTTAATGGCGATGATTATACTGCCTAGATACTGTAATACTTAATACACAGTAATATCTTAATGTGTTAAGTATTACAGTATCTAAATCATTTTCAGTTGTTAATAAGACAGTTACGGTAAAAACATCGAATTTAGTATTGATAATGAAAATAACAATCACTTGTATATAAAAATTATAATAAGGTCTAAATATAAAAAATTTAATACAATTAATCTGAAATTAAAATGAATCAAATTAGTATTCTTTGAACATGTTCTTTCCATTTTTTTAATAGAGTCTTTTATTTTATCTAAAGTTTAAAAACGTATTTAGATAATTTCTATCATATCTCTATGAACCGGAACAAGCCACCTGGGCCTTAATCCGTGACATTGTTGTTGATGATGATGAACAAATTAGTATTATTACGAAGAGGGAAAAGAGAAGAGAGGAGAAGAGAGGAGAGAGAAGAAACTATCAGTTAATCTCTCTGAGAGACCAATTACGGAGTAATTATAAAATAAATTTAATTTATTTTAAAAGAAATCTAATGTTTCGTGTTTCAGAAATGAAAAGTGGATAAGTACGGAGTTAAATAGTGGGGATTTTGTGTTGTGGGATTCAATCGAAGATCTGGCGCAATCGTGGACTCAATTTGATTTGAGGATATAACCAAATTGTTGTAAGGTTTATGTCCAAAGACAACACCGTCTAACGATGTGATAATAGTAGTAATAAAAAATAATAATAATAATAATAATAATAATAATAATAATAATAAGTAAAAAGTAAGTAAGTGATCCCACAAGACCCGAGGCCCCTGGGGTAGTAGAGGTTAGGGCGCCCATTTTCTAGACAATCGCACTTTATGTCAGCCGGTTGTCAGCCCTGCGTGACGCCGCCTTTACCCCCAGAAAAGCGTCTGGTACTCATTTCAGTTAAGGCTGAGTCGACCCAGGGCCAAGTGGCCGCCAGCGGTTTGGGTCAGTTTAAAAACCTACCCAAAGGGACTTGAACCCTCGACCCTCCGCTTGTAGCTCAGGGCTAACCACTACGCTACGGCGTGTCCAATAATATAATAATAATAATAATAATATATAATAATATAATATAATAATAATAATAATAACTTGACTTGTTGCAGAGACTCCAGCGTTTTCATAATCTGTGCCTTCATTTAATTTTCAACATCCGCCATTATGACCAAAATCTCTCTGGCTTCATCCTATACCGAATAACGTAATATTGCTCTCCTATCTCTCTATCTCTCTCTCTCTCTACCTCTCTCTCTCTCTCTCTCACTTATTTTTAAAACTTCTGCTTTTTTGCATTCCTCGTTATTTGGAGTCCAGATTTGGAGCAATCATTTTCTCACACACATTTGACACCACATAACAAGTAATTCTTCACAAGATTTCTTTGTATTTCTTTCATAATAGCCACTGACCGATCTTGACATTCTGTCCCTCGAAAAATCAAGAGTTATTTCACATTGGACACTCTCAAGTCAAGCTCCTTCTATTAGGGCCAATTTGGTTGTCGGAAATTGATTAATTTTCCCTTGAGAAACAGCGAAATTTTTTCTTACGTTTTTATTTAATTTAAATGTTATATTTTCTAGTTTAGAATTGTAATCGTTAAACTTAGAATATATCAACACACATATTTTATGTAAAGATTACAATAATAAATAATAAATTAATTTTACTTAAATATATAACTTATTTATAAAACTATTTATTGTAAATTTACTTAACTTGGTTGTATGGGTAGACAAGAAGACCTTAAGCCCTTAACTTTACCAGGTAAATTAGACATATTATTGTTAGTTATAATTATTTATTATTATTATTATATATTATTATTATTATTATTATTATTATTATATTATTATTATTATTAAAGGAACACGCCGTAATATCGTGATGGTTAAGGCGGCAACCTGCAGGTTGCGGTTCGAGTCGCATTGAGATAAGGATTTTTAAATTTGCTTAAAACCTCCGAGCTGCGTTACTAAGGTCTTGGGATGAACTCAGCATCTAATAAAAAAAAGTACCAAATGTATAGTTTTATGACAAAAGAAGACGACACGCAGGGCTGATATCCCGAGTGATATCTCAAGTACTTATCTTCTGCTGTCCCCAAGGGCACTCTAATGCCTAATAAGATACTCGGTTATTATTTATTATTATTTTATTATTATTCTTATTATTATTATTATTTTATTAGTATTACTGTTATTATTAATTTACTTTGTAATTTTACTTACCAATATGTTTGAGTAGTTAGAAATCATCTCTTGGTTGACTATGGACACATCACTCGGACAACTGATCGGTTGGAAACTTGAAGAAAGTTAATATAGCTCTTACCGCATATTTGTTTTAGCCGCTTTAACGACTGACCATTTTCTCTTCGGTTCCGCATGATCCCACAATCAGCTGGTTTCAGTATACTGTACGTGAAATGCGCTTTTACAAAATCACATTTACCGCATCATTCATTTATATATCTGATTTGCTATTTAAAAAGTGTTGCCTCATACAACCATAGTCCGTCTCTTTTTTTTTCTCTGCTTATTAGTTTACATTCTGCGTTTGTATGTTCTTCTAGTGTCTGACCGCCTCCCGCTCCTTACAAGAACACGACTTTTCAGGAGAAGATTTTAATATGGTTCACATAATATACTAACTAAAATGTAACGCCTGCTTAAAACTCGGTTGCTATAAACTTAACTTTGTTTTTTTAATTTTTCAGAAGAGCCCAATTAAATTTGAATAGTAGCCAATTCACTCTCGTGTTTGAGAAAAGGGGTTTAAAACTATGCTATTTTATAATTCGAAAGAGGAACTAGGACATTATAGAAAAAAAGATGGAGTTAGAATGCTTCTAAGCATTCAAACCTCCCACATTTTAATTATCCATAACTCTCAAAGTCAAATGCGGAATTATGAAATGAGGTTGGTATTAAAAGAAAGAGAAACTCAACAAATTTTTGTTTTCATTGTTGCAGTGAATCATATGTCGCATGTTGGACAATGAGACATGAAACAAAAGGCGACTCCTCACAGCAACGACACAAACTGTTTTCTGGTATGCAGAGACAAACTAAATAAAACAGTGCAAAGAAATTATCGGAGAGAATAGGGAGTAAATGCATCTGAATGGAAGACCATTAAGGCATGGCTTGAGAAGTTTCTGGCGACTGGAAAGCGTTAAAAAAGAATCTGGAGGGCTCGTAATCGAAATCGTGCTACTAAGGTGCACTATAAATGAGGTGTTTAGTGTGGTGGCAATGAATTCTTTGAGTTTCTGTTTCGTTTATATAAAACCGGCCTCATTTCATAATTCCGCATACTTTGTTAGTTATTAATTAAAATGTGGGTGGTTTGAATGGAACACTCTGTATTTACTTTGGTTTAAGGCAGCGTTTCTTAAACTTTTTCAATTTGCGACACGCCAATTTTCGCAGCACATTCAGAGATTTTTCACTTTTTCTCTTTTTAAAGTAGCATTTTTTTATTCTTGTTTGTAAAATTATTATTTAAATGTAATCGTATTTTAATTGAGTAATGTGACATTTCTTTGTTTCTTATTCTTGTTTTAACTCTCCCTTTTAGGCAATTTTACCTGTTTCTATGCCACCCGGGTCTTACAGTAACAAGACCACCTCCGAGATAACACGAACATTTCAGACAATGCAAGCCATTCACTTCACAAATTCATTCCAAACAAAGCGAATATGATAGAATGATTATGACAGAATGATGTAAGGGGAGTTTTTTGGGCATAATGTATTATAGGCTTATATTAATTAATATTAAACGAACTAATTCTATTATATCTGTTTTATGCAGATATTCAGCGTTAATTAAGGATCAATTAGTTTCTTTTAACTTTCTCCGCGGCGCAACCGTTGGTACATTCACGTACAATCGATTGAAAACGTTTGTTTAAGGGTAGTATGAAAGGCATTCTCGATAAAGTTAAATTAACCAAATTAATGTCCCATTTTCTCTGGACCATTTACGAAAATTGATAATTATATTTTTTACAGTGTATAGATTCACATCTTGTATTTTAACAGACATACTTTCATGAAGATACCACACTGCGATTCTCTGTAAAGACGTATTCGGCCCGTACATAGTTGTCCGGTTATAATATATTTCATCATATATAAAACAACTTACTAAGGACAGAAAATTAATGTTTATTGATAGGTATTAAAAGCGCATTGAATTAATACCCACTTTTCGATATATTAAATTGTTTTCTGGATAATGATTGCAGGAGACTGTTCGGTATAACAGTGGGACTGTTGCAAATAACATCAAAACCATATAATAATTCAGTTATATATGCCAACATAGGATCGACATTCCTATAATTATATTGCCTTCAGTTTCAAGCAATTGCCTATACTTTTGGATCATCTGTTCCAGACAACCGCTTTTGTAAATATTCGTTATATGTTCGATACGATTTAGCCCTCGAATAATTTCTTTGAGCTGTTTATTAAGGACGGTCACCATATAATAATGCTTTCTTGACTACTTCTTCTCTAACCATCAGGTTTAGTTAAAATCCTCTGCATTTTAGTATTTGGTGTATCCTCAATACTCTTTCTTGTTTTGCCTTCAATTTTTTTTGGCAAATGCCCCAGGTTGTCTTTCGACATTCCTGGTGTTCTCCCTCCTCCCGTGGCGTACTTGAACCCCCACTACTGAGGTTGGGGCGCCTGGAAGGCAGGGTTACGTTGCCCCCCGATGGTATGATGGGTGATGATGATGAATAGTGGTTGCGCCAGGAGAATCCCTAATTCTAAGCTTAATCTAAGATGAATATAATGATGATGATTGCGATGGCCATATGATTTCGGACTGTTTTTGGGCCTTAAAGTTTTCCTGACATTTGTCTTACAGGTGATGAAAAACCCCGATAAAAACCTCACCCCGAAATACTGTCCCGACATTGGAATCGAACCCGGGCCCGCTGCGTGACAAGGCAGCACGCTACCTATAGACCACAGCGGTGGACTTGCCTTCAAATCTAGCCAACCTTTTCTTTTACTTCTCATGATTTTTCTGCAATAATGCAAATCCTTTCATTTTTGTATTTGTTTTTCCTCACACTCTCTCTCTTTCTCTTTCTCTCTTTCTCTTATTCTCTTTATCTCTTTCTCTCGTTCTCTTTCTCTCGTTATCTTTGTCTGTTCTCTTTTCTCTCTTGCTATATTCTCATTCTCTCTCTTCTCTTTCCTCTCTCTTTCTTTCCTTCTTTGTTTCTCTCTTTCTTCTCTTCCTCTCGTTTCTCTTCTCTTCTCTTTCTCTCTCTCTTTCTCTCTTTCTCTCTCTTTATCTCTCTTCTCTCGTTCTCCTCTATCTCTCTCTCTCTCTCTCCTTCTCTCTCCATTTCCTCTCTCTCTCTCTCTCTCTCCTTATCTATTTCTCTCCTTCTCCTCTCTTTCTCTCTTTCTCTCTCTCTCTTCTCTTGTCACTCTCTATCTCTGTCTCTCTGTGTGTGTGTCTCTCTCTCTGTCGTGTCTCTCTCTCCTGTCTGTCGCTCTCTCTCATCTCTCTGTGTCTCTGTCTCTCTTTTTTGTCTTTCTTCTTTCGCTGTATATTTTGCACTCGTGACTGTGGAACTTGGAGCTGGAGAATACTATATTGAAACTGGTGTAATGCATCCTGAAGCTCGTGTGAGGCGTTAAAAATCCGAGGACGGGTGTTTTCACGTGTAAAGTTATTGGCAACACTGTTTATTTGATTTTTTTTGTTCCGATAAACAACATAGTTTTTTTTTCCAATTTTTGAGGGCAGTTCTGAGCTCACGTGCAGTCATATCTTTGGCAAGTTTTTCTCTGAACTTTCGCTTTCTTGCTTTTTTTCCTGGTATTTTAACCTTTCCTTTTCTTTCATCTCTTCCCTCTTTTGAGGATTTTTTTTTTAATTTGGTACCTTAGACCTCTGGTTTTCTCTAATAATTCCTCTCTGGATAATTTTTTATTTTTAGGATGCATGACTACATAACCACTATTAGCCTGCAACAAATTACTATTACTATTAGGGTATCAAAAATCAGCCATTCACCCCATCTCTTTTATCCGGGCTCGGGACCGGCTGTGTGAAGGCCTGATGCACCCAGATCCCTCCCATCGGCATAGTTGCCCCAATTTCTCAAGTTATATATAAAAAATGTCCGTTGATATTTATAATTTCACAATAATAATAATTAGGACTGAAAAAAGTATCGGTATCAGGGTAGTAACTAATTTTTATACATATTGTTTATAAAATGCGTTGAGCGTCTCCACTGTCTGCTCGGAGCGGAGATTGTATGTTCGACTCTCATCAGTAATAGACGTGACGTGTAATTGTATCAGAATGCCGAAACAAAAATTGTGCAAAGATGAGTCCATTCTTACACAAAGCGGACTGTACTGGAAGTCTGTCCCGAATAGCGCGTGTCAACATGCAGTTTGTAAACCCGGCGGTCTAAGTACGATGCAGCCAAGCCGGTAACCCATACCTTTTTTCAGCCCTAATAATAATACCTACTTACTTACTTACTCACTGGCACTATCGAACCCGTAGGTTCATGACCGCGCGGATATAAGCTCTCCATACATCCCTATCCTGAGCCAATGCTTTCCAATCATTCCCTGTATATTCTACTTCCCTCAAATCATAGTTAATGTTATTCTCTCACCTCATTCTTGGTCTACCAACTGGGCATTTTCCCTCTGGCTTTCCTACAAGAAGCTTCCATGCACGTCTTTCATTCCCCATACGCACAACGTGTCCTGCCCATCGCAGTCTATGAGAGCCCTAATAATAATACATCTACATATGTCATCAGCTGTTGAGTTGTACGCCCTCTTTACCCTCTAAAAATTGTTTGCATGCTGTGATAGAGGGATATACAACCTAGACTCTTTGATCAGATCATTTTAACTCTTCACCCAATTTGTAATAATATTATTATTTTTCTATATTATTTTTTTTTCTTTAAGCTTGAAGCTTCTTGGATCCATTCATTCATTCTGTCTAAGCGTCATTCCATCAAATGTATCTCCTTCCATTTGAAATCCATTTCCTTATTCTCTTCATTAGTCTTGTAGTTTCCATGTGTAAACTGGTCTCCGAAGTGGTGCGTAAAAATTGAAAATAGATCACATTATTTTCACCCTGGTTTCTCAGTGATATATAAAATGATGTGTAAGTTGTTTTTTGTAAGTTGAGAGGGTCGCATTAAAACACAATCGCATATTAAATGCTGTAAAAGGCAAACCCGTAGCTTTAACTTATAAAATTTCACTTTCTACATCAAGAAGCATTATTTAAAATCTAGTATAAAGTTCATTGTTGTATCATATGTGAAAGTAGAGATAATCAAATTTATATAACACGAATACGCGTAGTGTATCATTTGAATTTCCATTGCAGACATATCCTTAAATGTTGGTATTTAGGAATTGGGATTATAGGAGAAGCATTATGCATATTAATGTAAACACTTTTTATTATTATAAAGCCATTAAGAAACATAATTTGTGATAGACACGATTTTTAAAAATTGCAGGTTGGAAGATCGCTGGCGTCGGCTTTGCTGACTGTGCCATACAAATGCACGCGAGCAACTGCTTCATTTTTTGGTGTAAGAATACTAATAGTGATTCTATAACAACCTTTACTGATTACTGGAGGTACGCTATTAATTTTAAGTACAGCATCGCTCACAACGTAATATCCCTGAAACAACATATGTCACTTATAGTCTAGTGTATAAATAACATCAGCCATTTTGTATCCTGTCAGAGATTGTCAAACTATAACACAATATAAAAAACACAAGAATTATTTAACAGATAACACAAACAGATCATTATTTATATCATGTTAGCGATTCCATCCATAGTAATTCTGCCCGAAGGCAGGGCCTTCACTGCAATCATAGCATTTTCATGCTATGTTTACAGCTTTACTAGGGAATTGTAGGTGTGGTAGCTTCCCGTTTCTTTCCACACCGGTGAAGGATGATGATGATTATGATTAATGATAAGGATGATAATGATGGCCATATGATTTCGGGGACCGTTTGGGCCTTAAAGTTTTTCTGACATTTGTCTTACAGGTGAGGAAAAACCCCGATAAAAACCTCACCTAGAAAAACTGCCCCGACCGGGGATCGAACCTGGGCCCGCTGCGTGACAAGGCAGCACGCTACCTCGAGACCACAGCGGTGGACATGTTAGCGATTAATGTTACGAATACATAGATTATTTTACATAGATATTTTAATTATTTCATAGATTATTTTAATTATTCCAAATAAAAACAGTTGTTGAAATATAAAGCATTTAGACATATTATTTTTCAGGACAGAATTTTGACTTATGGCAGGAACAAAGTTTTCAAGGCTAACTGTAAATCTCTGCATTTAGACTATAGGTATGTGAGTACTGTTAGTTATAGTTGGGGGAAGCAGAAGCTTAGTATATAAACCTTGAAAAATATGGGACTCGTGTCTGTTTGAAGAGTGAGCTGATGGGTAAGTCTGCATACCATTTTTCTTAATAAAATGTACCTAGGACAATTAGAAAGGAAATCAAGTGTGTTTAAATAGTTTTAATACTATATGTCTAAGTGTAAGAGTTATCAGGTAATTATTAGAATGTAAATTAGGGTAAATTCATAAACCCACATCTCCCTCTCTCGAACCTCAAGAAAGTTAGAATGTAGGTTTTCTTAATATAAGCTTAGATTAGTTAATTAAGGTTAGAACACTTAGGGTTATTGTATTCATTATATGCTAGAAATGAAATAGTTAAATTGAGAATCCATTTATTTACGTTCGAAACTCCTATACCTTTATAACTGATACATCCTTATACTAACGCTCGGCTAGAATCTCATGCTACCAAATATCCAACTCCCGAAGGTCTTTTAAGCCCTAAGAAAACCAACAGTTTGTAACATTGTAACAATTAATATTTTCCTTTGCTTTATATTATATAATACATCAATTTGAAATATTGATTAATCGTAATACTTTTTTATTACCGATATGTTATTTCATTACATATCATTATTTGATCTCATAATTTTTTTCATGTGTATTACGACTCATCAATTATTTGCTTTGTTACATTTCATTGTTAGTTTTAGTTGTAACTATTATTAACACTATTAAGTTATTGGTTTTTTAATGCTCCAAGTTGTCCTTTTGGGCATTTCTGGTGTTCTCTCCTGGTATTGGCGTAATTGTAACCCACTTCTGAGGTTGGGGCGCCTGGAAGGCGGATATGATGTGTGACGTTGATGATGATCGTGATGAGAGTGTTATAGATATTACTCGTATTATTATTATTATTATTATTATTATTATTATTATTATTATTATTATCAGTATTATTGTTATTATTATTGTTGCTGTTAGTTTGGCAGAATTATTTAGTGTTTAATAATTCATATTTTTTTTAATATTCTAATACTATACAACATAAGCTTGTTCTAGTTAGTAGAAGAGAAGGCCAAGTGGTCTTAATTCGATCAGGCTATATAAATAAATGATAATGAGAGTTAATTTGTTTCTCATTCTAAAAACAACTTCCTTGGCTCCAGCCCCGAGGGTCACAGTTTTAAACTCGGCTGGGGTCGACCATGGATTGGCAAAATATATATATATATATTCCATAACAATTCTGTGGCACCATGCATGAAACCAATAACCCTCATTTAAGTAGTTCTGAGAAAATGAAGATTCATGCATGGAGGTTTCCTATCTGAAGTGAACCTCCAATGTGTTGTCCATCTCTGGGTCTTCTGTTTAACTAATTGTACAGCAATCAAAATTTGAGGGATGATAAATGACAGCTCCAATATTACATTAATAATATTAACTCTTTTTTTTTTAATTTGAGGGTTATGGGTTTTATGCATGGTGCCACAGAATTACTGTCTGTCTATACTCATACATTCTATTGCGAGAGTTACTAAACCAAGTTAATTTGGTTACAATTATTTCATTGCAGATTTCAACGAGTGACAAATGGTCCCGCGCCGTAGCCGAGCGGTTAAGGTAGGAAGCCTTGGCGCAGAGCTACGGGACTTGCGCTGGTTCGAGTCTCCATGGGGGAAGAAATTTTCTCATGGTATTTCGGCCAGTATGGGACAGGTGCCCACCCAGCATCGTGAGGCAATTGGGTAGCTATAATAAGTAGCGGCTCCAGGTTGAGGAACCAGCTATAACGGTTGGGGGACTCGACAAGCTAACCACATGTCACCCCTACACTGGCTGTTGATCATCTACATCTGTGATTGACACATGTGGATGTGAAGGGCCAGCAGCCGGCTGGTAAAAGGGCAACCGCTGAAAGTGGAAAAGACCCTCAATTCGGAATCGGACAAATGGTTAACTCATCGCATCAAAAGGGAACTAAGATGGGAAAGGAAGATTCAATTTTGCTCAGAGGTTCTAATTTAGACTTGAAGTTTTTTACAGGTCATGTGAAAAGAATAACTGAAGAACGACTTCCGAAAAATATGTTAGAATGGTTGCCGCCCGACGCGTTAAAGAAAGAGAGACGAAATGCTATTTGGATTGAGGGCATAAACAGCAATGAGAGAAGAAAGAGAATATAAGAGTAGTAGAGATGACTGATGAGAAGAAACTTAAATTCAATGTTTAACATATAACATTGGGTACCAAAATATGTTTTTTACATTGTTAATACGGTTATATTAACTACATAACTACATAACAACTATATAGAGCATTCTATTAATAATCATGTAGGAAGCTACTTCTTTATTACTTATTTATATCATTTATTTTATTATATTCTATGTTTTTGTTAGCATTAGCTAGTATTAGATCCATCATCATTGTATTTGTTTTAGTCTGTATTTTAATATCTTAAAATTGTAATATGTACGTAATTTTTGTATAATTTTACTATTCGCTGGTTGAGTGGAAGAGAAGGCCTTATGGCCTTCAACTCTGCCAGCTAAAATAAATCATTATTATTATTTATTATTATTATTATTATTATTATTATTATTATTATTATTATTATATATACACACTAATGTCCAAAATTAAAGCAAAGAACTGAAATTTCGCCTTCCTGTGTCCAATATATAATAGAATAGTACTAAGTGGCAGTAGAACGTAAGCACATGTCCGTATAATCATATCCTCTATGTGAGATAGCATTCCTGTCTTTGTAGAATCGACGAAGTGATAACGTCAGTGCACATATCAAAGGGTACGTTATGTTTACTCTCTTTAATCCCACTTCAGCATTCACTTGTGTAAACATTCAGGTGCAGTGTGGCACAGGGAAGACGCCAGGCAGACTCCCTGCGTTGTAGGACGATAGGGAGAATGTAAGCTGAACAGTCTCTAGCTGATGTGGCCACTAGGCTATGTGTATCGTTCTGTTGTTTTCCTGGATGTGGCAACAGGTTGTAGAGGTAGAAAATGTAACCCGAAGACCAAGGCAAGGACGACTAAGAGTCACCACACATAGAGAGGATCGTTATGTGACAATAAGGGCAATAAGGAACCGGGTTGTACTGCACAACAACTGGCATCTGACCTCACAGCTTCCACTGGAACAACGGACAAACGGTATATAGAAGGCTTCAACAGAGAGGCATTTACTGTTGGAGATCCGCTGTATGTCTACCCCTGACACGTGATCACAAAAAAAAAAGACGTCGAGAATGGAGCCAACAACATGTCAGTTGGACGGACGAACATTGGACTAATGCCCTCTTTACAGATAAATCCAGATTCGGTCTTCAGAGCGATTCTTGATGGATTCGCATTTGGAGAGAATCTGGAACACAATTTCAGCCATCAAACATTCTGGAAATATACTCATATGGAGGTGGATCAATAATGGTGTGGGCAGGCATTATGATAGATAACTGCTCGAACCTCTCTACAGGAAGTTGTACGGTAAACCGACAAGGTTTAAACGCTGCCAGGTATCGTGACGAGAACTTGTTACCTCATGTACGCTTGTTTCGAGATACTTTGGGTCCAGATTTCCTGCTGATGGACGATAATGCTCGTCCACACAGAGCAGCGGTGGTTTATGAATTCCAGTAAATTGAAGATATTGCTCGAATGGATTGGCCTGCTTGGTCTCCCGACTTATATCCGATAGAGCATGTTTGGGATATGCTAAAGAGACGAGTTGCTTCACATCATCATCCAACAATCACTCTTGAGGACTTGAGAGTTGCTCTGCAGGAAGAATGGACGTCCATACCTCAAAATCAGATTGATGACCTCTTTTGCAGCATTCACCGTCGTTGTGAGGCCTGTGTTGCTGCCAGAGGTGATGCCACGCCATATTGAGCACTTGTAACCACATTTCTCGATACTGAGTGTGAACTTAAAATCACTTTAAAAAGAAGAAAATCATTTTTATTTCTGTTATTGCATGAAAAATCATGTTAGAATGTTTACTGAGTTTAGTCCTTTTGTTCTAGAATGAGCCAGTAATATTTTGTGGCACAATTAAGATAGAAGGTAAACATTTCAGTTTGTTGCTTTAATTATATATATATAGCAAATGAACCCATGTAGGACTACGCAAAGTACTTAGAGGCATTTCCTTTGACACCATAATTATTTCCTTCATTTTTTGCCTATGGGCTTTCTTTCTTTCTTTCCTCTGCCCATGTTGTTCCAGTTTTTTCTTGGGTTTGTCCTCTTGATCAACCTGCCACTTGTGCACCTTAATTCTTAGGATATCTCTGTTTATAATATCTTCTTGTGTAATTCCTGGCAATTTTAAGTCCTTTTTCACTACATTTATAATATCAACTGGTGCTTTACTTTTATTTTCGTAGAATTCAAATATTTGTTTTGAGAATCTATTTGAGTTATATAGATATATCATTTTATTATTATTATTATTATTATTATTATTATTATTATTATTATTATTATTATTATTATTATTATTATTATTATTATTATTATTATTTTATCAATATGTGTATTTTAATTAATATGAAAGTTTGAGAACAAATTCGAAGAAAAACTAATTGGTTTTATGCTATATGTGATGGGTTTTTGTGCGTGTAGAGCGGGTTTTAATTTTGAGATGACAATACAGCTAAAAAATAATCACTTACCTTTTTTAAAGGACAGTAACGAGACATATTACTTGCTTTTTGAATGAGTGGCCAAAAATCTTTATCATTCTTTACAAGTGTACAAATATTCTCAGTTGCCTCGTATATCGTCTTCCTCCAAGTACTTCCTTTTTTCTGATATAGAACGAGTGCAAGCTAAAAAAAATTGAAGTAATGCAGTGCAATAATTCATAAATGTTTACATTGAAATATCATTCTAATTTATTTAATTTTTTTCATACTAATCTCCATTATTGTACTTTAGAGTCTTGTTAAAAAGACGAAATATATTTAACGGTAGAAAAATTAAAATATATTGGCTCACTGTGGACTTGTAAGCATGGGAATTAAAAGGGGCATTTAGATAGGTGGGGCAAGTACCTACTCTATGGATATGACTACGTGCCAGTCTGCTATTCAGTTCAAGACAATTTATACAGGGTATTCCGAAACCATTCGTTCAAATTAATGCAGGACATAGAAAACATAAAAACATATACTTAATTACTTACTCACTGGCACTATCGAACCCGTAGGTTCATGGCCGCGCGGACATAAGCTCTCCATACATCCCTATCCTGAGCTAATGCTTTCCAATCATTCCCTGTATAATCTACTTCCCTCAAATCATAGTTAATGTTGTTCTCCCACCTCATTCTTGGTCTACCAACTGGGCGTTTTCCCTCTGGCTTTCCTACAAGAAGCTTCCATGCACGTCTTTCATTCCCCATACGTGCAACGTGTCCTGCCCATCGCAGTCTACGAGACTTGACTGTTCTTATTATGTCTGGCTTCCTATAAAGACCATGTAGTTCATTGTTATGTAATCTTCTCCATTCGCCTGTCTGTTCATCTCTCTTTGGTCCAAAAATGTTCCTCCGATTGAGGGTCTTTCCACTTTTCAGCGGTTGCCCTTTTACCAACCGGTTGCTGGCCCTTCACATCCACATGTGTCAATCACAGAGGTAGATGATCAACAGCCAGTGTAGGGGTGACATGTGGTTAGCATGTCGAGTCCCCCAGCCGTTATAGCTGGTTCCTCAACCTGGAGCCGCTACTTATTGTAGCTACCCAATTGCCTCACGATGCTGGGTGGGCACCGGTCCCATACTGGCCGAAATACCATGAGAAAATTTCTTCCCCATGGAGACTCGAACCAGCGCAAGTCCCGTAGCTCTGCGCCAAGGCTTCCTACCTTAACCGCTCGGCTACGGCGCGGGATTCCAAAAATTTTCCTAAGAACTGTAGTCTCAAATACTCGTAATCTCGTTTCCTCCCTTAAATTAAGAGTCCATGTTTCGCACCCATATAATATAACTGGTAGAATAATAGTTTTAATATATTTTCAGCTTAACGTTTCTTGAAAGGAATTGGGACATCAAAAGTCTCTGCAATGCATAATAGCATGCATTTACAGAATTGAGCCTATGTTTAATTTCTTTGTGCATCTCATTCCTATTTGTGATTATTGTTCCTAGGTATTTGAATTCAGCCACTTCCTCAAAATTTCCCTCATTTGTCATTAGCTGTCCATTGCCATTATATACTGAATTTCTACGTGTGACCATATATTTAGTTTTACTGATATTTACTTCCAGTCCCAATTTCTTAGTGTTACTCAAATAGTGTATGCGTCTTGGCCTTTAGTATCTCCTCGCTATCGGCCAGTAGTACTACATCATCAGCATAAACTAACAGCTTATTAATACCATTCAGTTGTAAGCCTTTCTCATTCTCTAAAGATTTAATGGCATGCTCTAGTACAAAATTAAATAGTAGAGGAGATAGTGCATCTCCTTGCTTCAACCCATTCTGGATTTCAAAAGTGTCTGAAAACTGTTTGCCTACACGCACCCTACTCTTTGAGCCATTTAGACACATTCGTATAAGTCTAACTAACTTTTTAGGAATTCCGAACTCCAGCAGGATACTATATAACTTCTCCCTCTTAATTGAATCATAAAAACCACACACACACACACATACATACACACATACATATATATATATATATATATATATATATATATATATATATAAGGAACATGTGGTTTCTGAAGTCAACTTGCAATGATAGGGACGATTTACACAGAGTATAGTTTAACGTGCTAATTATAGCACTAGCATCACAGGAATTGCTCGATTGCACGACCGTATGCACGCAGTATATCGTATGATTATTGATTATCGTGTTCGTTGAAGATTCCTGGCATGTCCGCAATGGCCTCAACTGTGACGGCAATTCTAGCGACGAAGTTTTCTTCTGCTTCCACAACGGTTTCATACACCAGCTGCATCATATGCTCCCAGAGGAAGAAATCCAGACACGTGAGGGCAGGTGATCTAGGTGGCCAGGCCAGAGGGCCACCTCGGCCGACACAACAGCTTACGTCAGCACAATTAACAAAATGTTCTCTAACATTACAAGTTGACTTCTGAGACCACATGTTCCTTATCGAAATATATTTGTTTTGATATTTTATACCTTCTGTATTAATTTAAACGAATATTTTCGGAACATTCTGTATGTGAAATAACATGCGTCCGATACGAACGCCACTGTCATACAGCGAATAGTTGCCGTATCTATTAATTACGTTTATACAAAATTTATCGGCATTACCCCATTTTTTCACCAAGAGTTTAATTGTAAATACAGACAGTATCTAGATCGAAGAATGACAGTTCAGAGATAATCAGAAACAAAATGTTAACAGCAATGTCGCCGCACAGCAGTCTTTTTTTATGGGAAAAATACGAAACAAAAGACTCCTTTCCGAAGACGACGTAATCAAACCTTCCAAAGCATTATTAAACACGAGTTAGTATACCCACGTTAAATTAAAACATGCTACAAAATTGATGGTCATTCATTGAGAGGTATGGGATTATACATACAGAGTGTCCCAAATTGATGTATACACTCTTTTAAAACGTTATTTCTCAGCAACGAAATGAGACAGAAATACAATTTTTGTTGTGTATGATCCACAAGGCATTGGAAAAGCATAGCAACACGTTCATCGATCTTCACGTCTTTATAAACAACAATGGCGGCGAGATTATCATTCGATGAACGTAAGTGGATATTGAAGTGTTATTGGAAAGTGGAAAATGTTGTTGAAGTGCAACGATATTGGATGTTGAATTAGGGACACCACCACCAACAAGGGCAACAATAATCCAAGACATGTTTGAAGACGATGGAACGGGTGCAAGATGTGTTGAAAGGTCGGTGCGGAAGAAAGAGACGTTCGACTGATAACGAGAATACTGTTGCAGTCATGCAGGTTGTTGCACGATTCCCAAAGAAGTCAGTGAGGCAATGTTCTCGTGGGATTGGATCAAGAAATGCAGTGTTCATCGAATTTTGCAGGGCCAAAAATTGAAGCCTTACATTCAGAGACTTCTCTACGCACTAAATGAGGACGACCCAGCTAGACGACTGCAATTTTGTGAGGTGATTCCTGCAGAAGTGTGACGAAAGGGAAGATTTTCCAGATTCAATTGGTTGGTCAGATGAAGCCACATTCAAACTTAATGGCACAATTAATCGACATAATTGTGTGTACTGGGCTAACCAAAACCCAAACATCATTGAAGAAAAGACCGTCAATCTTCCAACAGTATCAGTATGGCGTGGTTTGTCTTCCCGAGGATTAATTGGGCCGTACTTCTTCCAAAGGACTTCACGGGTCAAACTTACCTGGAAATAATGTTGAGTGATTCCGGGCTTTGTGGACGTAGTCCATCACTAATGTTCCTACCAGACGTTTCTCCCTCAGCTGCGGAGGGCATCTTCAGTGGCGAGTGAAACAACACCTAGAAGTACTCGCCACTGAAGATGCCCTCCGCAGCTGAGGGAGAAACGTCTGGTATGAGCGCCAGTGATGGACCACGGCAACAAAGCCCGGAATCACTCAACATTATGATTACCGGCCGTGAAAGCCTGCATTCAACTATTACCTGGAAATGTTGGAAATCATGATTCCACGTATTGAAGATCTCTTTGAGAATGAAAATGAGGTTTACTTCCAACAAGACGGGGCTCCACCTCACTTTCATGTCGATGTGAGAAATTTTCTCGATCGCACATTAAATCAGAGATGGATAGGACGAAGAGGATGTACTACGGAGTTCCCGCCTCGATCTCCTGATTTAACCCCTCTAGACTTATTTCTTTGGGAAACTGTAATGAACACGGTGTACGCCACAAACACTGGAAGAACTGATAGATCAGATTGAACATGCCGTCAATGACATTCCAATAACAATAATCCAAAACGTGTATCGCTCTGTTCGTGTCGTTGTTGGGAGTGTACTGTGGCGGAGGTGAGCATTTTGAACATGTACGGGCTTAAGAAATAAAACAGAACAAGAATTGTATTTCTGTCTCATTTCGTTGCTGAGAAATAACGTTTCACAGAGTGTATATTTGGTATATTTTTCTCACATAATTTATGATTGTCATATTAATAGTTAATAAAGTAACGCATAATGAGTTTTCCTCCATTTGTAGTTTGACATTGTTTACTTCACCGATCACTCATTGGGTTCAGCATTACGACTGCAGCACTCTGTAGTCTATATAAGCCCAATAAGAAAGTTCCCTGTTCGGATTACATAAATTACCAGGTTTTTGTTTATTTTTCAAGCAGTTTTAATGTATTTGAGTGGACTATTATAATCACAAAAATTACAACTTTCACCAACGAATTATTAAACCATAGCAAAGTTAATTAGTAATTTTACAAGTAAACAAGTAAAGGTGATCAATGGTTATTATATGGACTTAAATAATTAGTTCGTAACATCAGTACCTTTTTCATTATAAGGCTATCTAAAAATGGATTATTTCAAGTTACAAATGTTTAATATTTGTATAGGTCTACAAGTCTATTTAATTTTGTTGATTGGCAGTACTGAAAGTGACAGTTCCGACAGTGTTGCCAACGTTTTACTTAAAACCTCGTATAGGCCTAATTTTATGATTTAGTTGTTTTTTATAAACAGATTAAAAATTACTTACAGTGGATTCCTTCACATGTGGGTATAACAGGAAAAGAATGGGCTGGTACCCTAGCAAAAAAGGATTAAAAAATAACTCCAGATAAATCCTATAAGCACTTTGAAACTGCTAAAGGGCACATAAAACAAATTAAACAATATCCTATACTTTACACAAGACAAAATTTGGAATGGTATACAAGACAAATGGGAAAAACAAAAATACATTACTTAGTCGTCAATCCAAAAAAATAAATAAATAAACATCTCGATATCTGCCAAATGCACACTATCTGCAATGAAGATGCCATCATGGATGTGAACACCTGAAAATGTGCTAGATGCTCAGTTCGGACGCCAAAGAGAATATTGTGCAGGTATATTGGGAAACTAGGAGCCACAGCCTGTCATTGGACTGTTACTGTTACTACTACTACTACTACTACTACTACTACTACTACTACTACTACTACTACTACTGTTCTTATTGTTAACTAATTGCTAGGATATGAAACATACAGGATCTCGCTGACAACGTTTAGGAACATATAGAGTGATTTTGTTGTTGTTAAGGGACACATATTCCCTTACTGCTCGTTGTTTATGAGTATGCGTACTGCGCATTAGTGAAAGTAAGCGCGGCATCATGTAATGAAGTCCTAGTTAGATGTTATTCTGAGTCGTATATCTTCAATTAACCGTCGATTTTGGGGAACATTGGATTGGACGAGCAGAACCTAATGCATGGTCACCATATTCTCGTGACCTACCACCTTTTTCTGGCGGCCTGTCAAAAGTATGATCGATTTGCCACCAGAGCTTAGCTGATTGCTCGAATTAATGTTATCACATCACACAATTTTGCCATGCTTGACAGACATATCGGGTAATTGCTTCCCGCTATAAACCATGTAATGAGGTATAGAGAAGACTTGTTATATACATATTGTAAATTATCAGAACATACCTTTCAATAAAATGATATTGTCGCTTGCTGGGGTGACCTTATATCAGTCAAAACGTTTTTTTAAATAATGATATCTGGTTTCAATGAAAAATTATGATATCCCTTATTTTCGGTACAATAATTTTCTCCTTACAATTATAAGTCTATACCAGGGCCGTTAATAAGTGCTCAGTAAGTGTAAAACGACTCTCAACTCTACGTCAGATAGGCCGACAAAGTAAGGCACTGCCAATTCATTTGTCAGTTGTGTTGTTTCATTGAGAGTGCACCTGATTGGAGGGGGCCGTCTTTTCACACCAAGTGATTTTAACAGGCCTGTTCTATAAATTCTTGGCGCTTCGCAGTTAACTCGTCTATCTTTCTACAGCTCACTGAAACCCTTAAATTATCACTAGTACTTGATTTAGCGAGTCCCAAATCACCACGTACTGCATGCACCGACTTCCATTTCACCATACGCCTCACAACTCACAACTTCTCGCTGTGTCTCCAGTCCTGTCTTATATATACTCGGACGAACGGATCTGTGTCCCTATAGCGCTGACATCGTTCTTAGAAAAGTACACATCTATACTCACACCATTTCTCCGCACTCCCCTCCCTCTACGTCAAACATCAGCAACGGTAACTTATCGAGTAGGGATGTTACCAAACTTCCCCCAGTGTCATGGCTGTTGAATATTGAATAATGCAAGGTTGGAGTTGAGTTGACAACACTGGAGTGCAAGTGCAAAAGAGAGATAGAAAAGAGGGAGATAGAAAAGAGAGAGAGATGATAGATAGATAGATAGAGAGAAGAGAGAGGAGAGAGAGAGAGAGAGAGAGAGGAATGCAGGGAGAGAAATGATTTGCCGAGGCAGAAAAAGTAGTTACTTCCGCGCAGAGAACACGTCGCGGATAAATGTATAGATAGTGCAGGTAGTCGACAAAATTGCCAGTCTCAAGACAACCCTTGAGGATGCCGGACGCAGTCTCTGTGAAACGTCGGGGAAGTACAAGCCTCAAGACCACGGCCAACAGCCCGGATATCTTCTTCAAAATCATCATAATTCCATTTTATAAATTTACAAATTAATGCTTAATAAGCCTGTCGCCATTCGATGCGTAATCCTAGCATAAAATTCTTAGTGCATAAATCACTTTTTACTTACTTTTGAATCTAGTGGCACATCTCTCTCAAACGTTACATTCACATTCACTTTAATACTCTTGTTTTTCCGTCCTTTTAACGCCCGCTGTAAAATGGCATAGAATACAGTTTGGCATACCTTCCTCATTTTCAACCATATTAATATTTGCCATGCGCTGGGACTAAAAATAAAAGTGAACGTCGGTAACATAGAGCTTCAGTTTACTATATTGTCTATAAGCTATTCCACTTTTAATATACTTCCATCCATAGTAATTCTGCCCGAAGGCAGGTCCTTCACTGCAATCATAGCATTTTCATGCTATGCTTGCAGCTTTACTAGGGAATTGTAGGTGAGGTAGCTTCCCGTTGCTTTCCACACCGGTGAAGGATGATGATGGTGATGATGATATAATGATAAGGATGATGATGACCATATGATTTCGGGGATCGTTTGGGCCTTAAAGTTTTCCTGACTTTGTCTTACA
>JASPKZ010004901.1:0-24676 GCA_030220185.1 Diploptera punctata | reverse complement strand
CTTTTTGTTTAATGACATACATAGTTAAAGTGATCTGTATTGCGTAAGTTTCAGAACGCTACCTGTGAACTCTCGGCCTCAGAACTTAAACTAATTCAGAGATTACAGCTCAATGATTATTTAAATACAGGTACAGAGCTGTATTTAGCATAACGGATGGTAGTGAGGCTGAAGCAATTTCAGGTACATGTAGAATCTCTCCTGCACCGGCGGAGGAATCATTCTTTTTCTTTGGCCTATAGGAATTTTATGAATGGAAATTAATTTATTTCTATCTTTTCCGCTTTAAAACATTAATCACGAAATGTGTAGAAATGTCCTTCCGTTTCGCTTGACAGCTTCCGTTTTATAAACTAACTAACGTAATTTACTATTATTCGCCGGAACCCAATAAATTGTCACATTGGACAGATTTTCCGCATTATTCACGTCCGTATTAAACAAGTTTTACAGTACTTGACATTCACTGTTCAGTTTTTACTAGGGCAAGTCAACAATCTTTAGGGATAAGAAGGCCTGATAAGGCTGTTAGTTTGGCTAAGAGTGTATATAGCGATAGCAGGAGACACTAAAGGCAACACGCACACACTATTGAGTAACACTAGAATGGGCGGAAATAAATCAATAAAACTAAATGTATGTTACACAAAGCAATCATTGTCTATGGAAAGACACAATGCAATGAGGAAATTTTTGAGGAAGTGGTGAATTCGAATCTAGGAAACAATAATCACAAACCGGAATGCGATGCACAAGGAACGTAACGATAGGTAAATTCGGAATGATCCTATCACGGATTACAGGGATTTTTGTAAAAAAAACTGAACACAATAAAATAACCTTAGCAAGATTCTGAGGAATGAAACTTGTAATGGGAGCTTAGATGCGAGTCTGCTAACCAGATGTAGGTTCAGCCAATAGGAAGTATGACCACAGTCATGCTAACTCCTCAAATACAGTCACGCTAAACATCTTTAAAAATTCTCGCTACAAAACTTAATTAATATAGGTAATTTTCGTAGCCTGCGATGGGAGGACATTATGGCGCAAATAATGAATGGCGTGCGTGGAAGCTTTTTGTAGGAAAACCAGAGGATAACGCCAGTTGGTGACTAGAATGAGGTGGGAGAAACAGTAACTATGAATTGAGGGGAAGTAGATTATACAGGGAATTTTGATGGAAAACATTGCTCAAGAAGGGTGTATGGAGGTTTATGTCCGCGCGGCATGAACCACGGGTTCGATAGTTAGGACATCTTTATACGTGGAGGAAGTATATTCACTATATACTCGTATACACACACACTCACTGTATTTGGTTTATATCACACTTTTTATGTTTTAAATAACCACTAAATATCACCATTTATAGCCTTCCACGCGCCTTAGCCATGTGATTACGGCAAGGATGTTTGGCGCAGAGCTACGGGACTTGCGCTGCGTTCGAAGGTCTCCACGGGGGAAGAAACGCTTTCAGGAATTTCTGCCAGTATGGGAACCGGTGCCAGACCCACCATCGTCAGGGCATGTTGGGGTGGCTACAATAAGTAGCGACTCCAAGTTGAGAAGACCAGAGCTAAATGGCTGGGGGACCGACTTTCACATGCACTATAATTTTAAGACTTGAGGCAGCAGGAGGTTACAAAATATTATTATATAGTCTACGGTTTAAAATATAAAATCAACACATCCGCGTCTCACTATATTTCTATGGGACTGTACATGTTTGTGTAAGAGGAACTGTTTTGTTGTACACGTGGCCGGCAGGGAATTCCGAGCTGAGCAGCCTGGATAGGGCTTCTCCCATTGGATTTACGGTCAAGGACATCTTCAAAATCTCTTGCGCGAATCTATAAAACTGTTATATGAAATAGATACCGAAACAATGACTATTACTTTAAGGGAGGAGAAAAGATTACGATTTGTGTGTTTAAGTTGTTAGAAACATTTTTGAACAAAAAGAGCCGAACAAACAGATGAATGAAGAAGCACAATATGACAGTGATCTGCCATGATCTTTATGGGAAACCAGATGTAATAAAAACAGTACAATCTTAAATTGTATAGACTGGGGTTGGACCAGGACATGTGGCACGAATTGAGGGAGATGAAATACGAACATAAAAACTCATTGTAGGAAAATCATAGGAAAGCGTCCGGTACGTAGGCCAAGAACAATTGGGAGATTGGCATTAACTATGATTTTTGAGGAAGGTAAATTATAAAGTGGAATGACTGGAATAGGGATGTTTGGAGAGCTTATATCCGCGTGGCCATGAACCTACTAATTCGAAATTGCCAGAGAGTTAATATTTCTGTTATCAAGTTGCAACCTATGTATCACCTTAAAAATGTTTTATGTATTTTTAATAAGCACATAAAAACACAATGCGGTTTCTGAGGAATAGAATTTTCATATTGTGTTAGTGGGGGTATTTCATTTGGTGTAAGTTTCCGCCAAACAGACCCAGGCTCTATCTCACAGGGAGCGGAGATTTTAGTTTTTAAAAGTTAAAAACTGGAAGAGAGTATAGTGATAAAATTAATGTACCAACTGCAGAAATGAAGTTCTTACGTTCCGTAGCAGGTGGTGGTGACAATTTTGGACAGAAAAAAGTAGTGAAGATATTAGAAAATACTTAAATAGATTTAATTTAACAAATAGAATTGACAACATGAGAAACAACTGGTATGAACATGTTAAAATAATGCCTGCAGATAGAATCCCTCAGCTGTTATTAAAGTACAAACCAATAGGACATAGAAGTGTTGGACGCCCATTTACTAGATGGGAAGGTTCATTAAATCCCACTTGATGTGAAAACAGGTCAAAAGGCCTAATTTCAAGAAGTAGAAAGTAAAGAAGTATTTATACAGTATTCAATCAGCTGATTTTTAAAATAATATTTCTCGATAAACTAAATACAACATTATTCATAAGTAATGCACGAGTGATTTCCAAATTATCGATAAATTCACGACTCACGAAGTGATTTCCTTGAAAACCGAAAATTAAAAACGGACCAGCAACTGCCATGTTTGGTTCGTCTCAGCGTATAATAAAACGTTTAATGTTTCATAGCCACGTGTGGCGGGTATTAGCTAGTGTTATATCAAACAAGTCAGCAGACAATTTGTTAATTATTTTAATGCTGATAAGGAATATCAATACTTTTAAAATTAATAATGATCGAACTAATAAAAAGTCGACAGAAATATGTGGTAAGCATTTTTATAAAATGCAATCTTATTAAACAGCGTTGAGAGGCGCGAACGCAGTGCGATAATTTCCATTTAAGACAAGTAAAAATATATGAAATATCATACAAACGATTCAAATAATGGTGTTCCAAAATAATTTGTGAATATTCGTTGTGTCATATTTCCTACAGAAGTCTGTACGATTACATCTGCAGCGAGGTAAGATAATTTACCTTCCTTGGTCAGTAAATTGATGTAATGTTATTTATTGTCGCCGTCACATCGCATGCAAACGTGTGCTCACTATAGCGCAGTATAACAAATTACCCTGGCAAGTGAGGTTGGGGATTTTAACTTGGAAAAGTCTCAGTCTTAAATCAGCTAATTCGTTCATTATGCAACATTTTGTTTCATTGTAAAATATGTTTTTAAAGTTTAATGTAAAACAAATACTGAAGTAGATAAATAACTATTTTGTCCTGTATTATGTTTTATCAGATTACAGTTATGAGTTACTGTAAAGCAAACACGTTTAGATGATTCGTTAAGTGTTCCAAACATTGTACATAAAGTAGAAATAATCAGTTTTTTCACCATTTTTAAACATGGCCTATAAATAAAATGCAGTTTCATATTTTTATCAATGATATAAATTTTACATAAATGTAAAAGAGCATTTGTTTCCTTCTTTAAAAATAGAATGAAAAGTAACAATGTTATTAAATGTTGACAGCCGCTTTCCTATTGGTTTCAGGTGAGAACATTGATCAAGATTGAAACTTTATTTATAAATTTAATTAAATGAAAATTATTTATTTTAAATTTTAATCGAAATTAAGTTTTCTAAATGAATATAGTAATGTAATTATTTCAAGAATGAGTGTCATTGATATTTTATATCAAATATCTGAGGATAATTAAATCAGGCGATTTCTTGATCCATATGGTTAGGCAATCGCTCTACGTAATCCCCTGGGTTCCAAGTTTATATCTCTGTCAATTCATGAGAGCTTCATTGTCAAAGAATTTGAGCCGGCGTGTGTTTTTTATCGAGAGTTTTGCCCGTTTTTTATGCCAAAAACTTCATCTCACCACTTTCACAAAGTCATGCCATCAATTCAATCCATTTAATTTTATCTTTCTCTCTCATCGTGTCAAAATTGTCAGAATATTATTTTCTAAACAAAGTGTTATTCACCATAATATTAATTGTATAGTGGACTCGGTATTTTAGTTTCCAGGCGGCATCAAAGGTAACTGTTTTCCTCTGGTTTAAAAAATTGTTAGAGGCTTCTAAGACGCCACTCCATTCACCAAAAACTGAAAACAGTTCTCTGCCAATAACGTCTTCGCATTATTATTGACGTACAAAATGACGTTTCCATGTCACCTCCACGTGGATATAATTAAAAAACCAGCGTTGCAAATTTTGTCGTTTGCAGTATTATTATTATTATATAGTAAGTTAGTGCCAGTGAATAAAACGTTACAACGCTGCAAAATAGATCTACTAATCACAAAGCAAAGCGCCTGTAAACTAAAATAATGAGTACACTATACAAGTACATAAAGTTACTTGAAGAGCTACGATAGATGGCCGAGGAAGACAACATATTGGAAGAATAAGAGAAGAATACTTCGATCTAAGTGGAAGGAAAATATGCTGAGGGGATGAGAACCAGAGAACTGGATTTGGAAGATGGATTAGATAGAAGGAAATATACACAGGTTGTCCCGAAAGAAGGTTCCAATATTGACATAGGATGTGGAATGCAACAAAGGAAAACAAAAATTCCCATAAATAATAGTTGTAAATGTAATATCTTCGGAGTTAGCATCTTAGTTTGTACGATGTGTGCTCAGGATCCGAGTTTTTACAGATTAGGCGGGTTTCACAAAGGACGGTATCGTAAACTTTGATAATACTCAGGTATGGGCCGATGCAAACCCGTATTCACTTGAAGAGAGAAGTCACCAGCACAAATTCAGTATAAACGTCTGGACATGTATTCCTATGTGCTAAACAACAGATTGAATGCTAACCAAATTTCTTCGAAACCAATTACCTGCATTGCTTGAGAATGTGTCCATACATGAACGATAGGAGGGAAATAACACAAGACTTTCAAGGGCCTGCCCGTGCTCCTGACCTAAACCCTCTAGATTTTTTGTTATGGGTCCTTGTTGCATGCAATCCCATCAACGAAATGGAGACACTACGAGAATGCGAGTTCAATGCCTGTGGCGCAATCCGGCAACAACCAGGGGTGTTTCAAAGAATGCGTGATTCCATGAGACGTAAGGTGCATTACAATGGATGACGGTCATATGATGACCACTGACAGTAGATAATATGAAGTTCATGGCCAATGTTTACAGGAACTTTTCTTCCTTTGTTGCATACTACATCTTCACTAAATATTGGAACTTTTTTCGGGACATCCTGTATGAATGTATGATAATTGTTTCGGGACACCCTGTATATATATGCATGGATTTGTAGAGCTATGGCCGCTTTCCTCTCCTAGTTTCCGCTTACTTCTAACAAATCATTTTTCCAAAACAGTTCTCAGTTTCTAAATTATACATATATATAAGGGACAGAGAAACAAACAAAGAAGTATTGAAATTGATACCTCCTGGAAAAGGGAAACGTGGTAGATCAAATCGAACATGGATAAAGGGAATGCAAGACAACATGAAGAAGATAAATATGACAGAAGAGACACGCAAGACCGGGAAGTGTGGAAGAAAAAAATTGTATATTCTGGTTGAGGATACCTGTGTAAATAACTGAAAATAATATATATGTTATAATTAAATGTTTAACACTGAGCAATGCAAGCTTTATATGGTATGATAACAAAAATAAATGCCTGGACTGGATTCGAACCCGGATCTCTGAGTCTGTACCTCAGCGTGATATCCATTACACTACCAGGCGAATCCAATTCAAACACTTATTTTTGTTATATATGTATAAGTGTTTGAATTGGATTCGCCTGGTAGTGTAATGGATATCACGCTGAGGTACAGACTCAGAGATCCGGGTTTGAATCCCGTCCAGGCATTTATTTTTCTTATCATACAAGATATATATATATATATAGGAATTTATATGATTGTGGTCGTCTTCTAAACCTAGTCTGCACTTATTTCTATCCAATACCTCTTATTTTAGTCCTCTAGTTCTCATTCCTCTCAGCATATTTTCATTCCACTTAGATCTTGGTCTTCCTGTCATATCATCGCCATGGAAATTGTCAATTCAAGATCTCCCCGGCCATCTATCATAGTTTATTTTTATCGCAAACGTCAACCATCTTAAATATATTCGTTCAAATATATTTCGTCTGCTTCCGTCCTATGTCTTATTTGCTGATAAAGCATTTTGTAAATGTTCGATAATTTACGTACTTTAGCGCGCATCTTCCAAAAACTGGATGTAACGTAACTGAAATTTACATTGTTTTATAATTATAAAGGATTTTCATACAAGTAATTTTAGATAAGGAAAACAGGGTCTTAGAAAAATAACCGTTTTATCAGTTGCTAAAATTATCTACATTTGAGATTTATAATCCAGTATAGAGATTTGAATTTTGGTAAGTCAACTCTAAAGAAGTAATCATCTTAATTTTCAAAATATTATTATCAACATCGTCCTGGCATGTTATAGTCCAATCGATCTCTTTACCTGAGGATCCTACATCCGGGCATCCGTCTGATACCAGTGCAAGAAGGGGGTAGCTCCACTTTTCCCCCGAAGTGCAGGTTAATAAAGATAAGGAGCCTGCTTCAGCTGGTGCAAAAGAAGTAGCGCCTTCCATAATGAAAAGAATGAAGAAAATTGTTAACTCTAATTTTCATGCGGAGCAAGAAAGAGGTACCTAATGAAGATGTTCACCTTTATTCTGCGCCTCTACCACATAAGCGGCTGCAGTTCCTTCAAGTAAATGAACTGGCATCTAAATACGTACGAGTATCGTCCAATTGTATGTAGTTCTGAGACAACCTGAAGTGCCAGGGAGAATATTCTGATGAAAGCGTCACTGACAACGGTAACCAGTTTAAATAAATACCTTCATGTGCCTGTATTTCCTATTGCACTAAACAACAAAACACTAACCTTTTTATTTTTGTCTCAGAAATAAATATGTGATTCTCATATTTTTTCTCCTAAATTCAAATATGATACCGGTTTTTCTCCATCACGCAAGGTTTCCGCGAGACAGGCATTTATAATTTCAAACACTTCAATATTTTCTACATTCGTAACTACACAATATTCGAACATTCGGACTCACCTAGAAAGTAAGAAATGACGATTTTGTGCTATATTTCGCCTGTGGAGCATCCCTCTTGATGGTCCAACAATAATTGGTCAGCATATTAGGATTCCATTTACCTTGATATATCTTTTTCATAGCTCAAATCTCCTGATGAAAGTGTTCCTCGTTTGATTTTTACAATAGACAAATGGACAAAAAAACGTTTATTAAAAAAATATTTGAATCCATTAATTGAAATTGAAATAAAAAAGCTGTGGGTGATGGAGAAATTCCGAATACATATTTGAAAACTGCATTATGAACAACAATATGTACTCATGAGACAAAAATAATGTTGACCAGTGTTATTATGGGAACACCAATGTTAACTATTACTTTAGACAAGAGATTTGAAAAATAAAAGTTTTATTTAAAACAAGTATTATTTTATTAATATCATGAAAAATTGAGATATTAGAAAGGAGATGATATTCACACCGCGTATACAGTAACACCACCTCGCCTTGTTTAGCAAGAATATATGAGTAATAGTATACTACAGAATAGAGGAAAAATGTTTAAAACCGAGCGATAGCGATTCTGTAAACCACTTCAAAACGTGCGTTCTACATTATGTTTTGCGCGATGGTGTTTTCAAAATAATAAATAATAGTAAATTAATAACATCTTTGTTGGAAAATATTTGCGTTCATTATAAACAATTGACTAACGTTAACAGTGTGGGCAATGTCTATTAGTTGAAACAACATGAGGCCTTGAGAACAATTGTTGATAACATGGCCGCAAGTACGTACTTATTGTTTTATATTGTTTCAAATAAAGTTCAGTTCATTTAAGACGCAGTGATTTGTTTCGTATATTGTTATTAACACTACTTTTTTTGGATATTTTCTGTAGGCCTATATACATTGTACGTAGTATACATAGAGGGCAGTGGATTTACTTGCCGCATGTAGGTGTAAATGTAATATTACAGTATAGTTATTTAGGTTGGCAACCCCGATATGTAGGAAGTTGAACTTTCAATAATGGTCGTCATTGCTGTAAGTACGACAAAACGCACTATCGCGCAAAAACAGAGCTTACTTTTTTAAACGTTAGAGCTGATCCTCATCAGGATGTGACTCAGAGCAAGAGCTTGTGTAGGTCCTGGGCGGCTGTGGAAACGTAAATATGGAGAAATATTAAACTAGAAACTGCGAGAAAACATGAATTCAAAAAAATAACCTAACATGTTATATAACAATTGATATTTTCTTAATTCAATAATCTTCCAATGTAGAAGAGTTTTCGTAGTCTTATCCACACTGTATCAAGTGCAACGTCACAGAGGAGGGTTGAGTCCCACTTCTTCTAAAAGCTAAATTGTAACTTGAGAGGCTTGAGCTTCTTTTTCACAGGTAAATATTCAATATTTAACTTCATTTAAATGATTTAAGTGCACCTGCTGCTGTTTATATGAAATCTAAGGTGTAGCTAATTATAACAACATTCATTCAAAAATTACAAATATTATGATTTACAGCACTTCAGGTAACATTTCGTTAGTCTTGTTCACTTCACGGGCTCCTGTTCTGTCTCACACATGTTCTGTCCATGTTTTCACTGGCCTTCCTACATTCATTGAACCTCTTGGTGTGTAGTTAAATGCTGTTTTTGGTTATCTTGTTACAATCGTTCTTTCTACATGGCTAAACCATTTATTTCTATATATTGTTTTATTTTATCTTTCAGTGGATATAGCCTACATTTAACTCTTTTCTTACATATTCATTCTTTATCCGATCCAATCTTGTGCAGTCTTTTGTTCTTCTCAAAACGTTAATTTTTACGTTTTGTATTCTACTATGTAATTGTTTGGTCATTACCCAAGTTTCGCTCCCATGAAGTAATGCAGGAACTGCCAATGTTTTAGTCTAGCACTAGCTTACATGGGGGTGAATATTTTCACAAGGGCTGGCTTGGGAGCACAAAGTGCCTATTTATGTAATAGAGTATTTTAGAAAACATACATTCGGAAATATAAATTTTGAGATTCGAACAGAAGACAAGATAGTGGTGAGATCAGTGATTAAGAGGAACACGTTAGCCGTTAAATATGTAAGGGTCATAAAGGAAAAAAAAAATCCTAAACAAAGTCTGGTTCTCCAAGATGGGGGATGCATTTTAGGCCGCTCTACATAAAAGAACTGACAAAAGAAAATGAAATATGTAGTCTATTACAGTGTTGATGATGTGTATTGTTGCTAAGATTAGTAGCGTCACAGTTCAAGTGTGCGAGGAAGAGTCCAAAATATTTTGCTTGAGGATTCATTTATCAAGTTCCAATTTCTTTACGTGCCATAAACGTAGACAGCGAACCTACGTCGGTCATTGAGAAGGAACATATATAACATGTTCTCAGAATTTTACGACCTGAAATTTCAATAGAACGCAGAAAGATTTGAATGTCTTGATAAGAGAACCGCGTAATATAACAGTTATTCCATTCATTTTAAAACAGGTTCTAACAAAAAAAAATAAGGGGGAGAAGAAGTTGAGAAGAAGAAATAAAAAATAAATATTAACTCCTATTGTACGCACATTACATGCCCAATGTCAAATTTTCTACAATCGTAAATTTATGCTCCGTTTTTGATGATAAAACAGTGGTTATGATTATTTAAACATGCGATTCCACGAGAAAATTCGATATAATTTGTTATTTAAGTCAATATGAGGTTATTATCTTACGTTAAATTATTCCTAATTTCTGTCTTAAAGAAAGAAATTTTCCTGAAAGTTTTATAAAAAAATTAAAAAATAAGATAATTATCTTTGCTGCTTAACGACAACCGGAATTATGACGTAATAATTAATCTATTGTAACGGAGCAACTCCACTGAACGTAAAATTAAAAATACTACTTTAAATTAATAAAATATTAATATTTCATAGATTAAATTCAAAACTTTTCAACCATCAATATATATAGCTTGAGAGTTGTAGACAGACCAAAGGACAACGCATCCTCTCTCTGGTAAATATAAAATATATTTCTTATTTCACATACAAAAGTGAAGAGCAGAAAATAAATTTTAAAGAGACAAGAAATTGCCTCCATGGTCGAGAGATGTTACAATCCCTCAGGACTGCATTTCACAACATTTTCTTTAAAAATATAATTTAACCAATTGCAAAAACTATACCTCTTCCTAGCTATGTTCAAATTATAATGTAAGCAAACCAGATGCATTCTCATTCGTCAAACAATGTTTTACCTATAAGCGCGTAAGAAAATGTAGTTCCCTCTCTAACACTCGAAATAAATGAAATAAAAATATGTATTATCTAGCACACGCACTACTGAGTAGCACTGAGCAATTGGGACTGGAAGTAAATATCAATAAATATAAATATATGGTCACACATACAAACACATTACATAGTGGAAATGGACAGCTATTGACAAATGAGGGAAATTTTGAGGAAGTGGCTGAATTCAAATACCTAGGAACAATAATCACAAATAGGAATGAGATGCACAAAGAAATTAAACATAGGCTCAATTCTGGAAATGCATGCTATTATGTATTACAGAGACTCTTGACTTCCCAACTCCTTTCAAAAAACGTTAAACTGAAAATATATAAAACTATTATTCTACCAGTTATATTATATGGATGCGAAACATGGACTCTTACTTTAAGGGAGGAAAGGAGATTACGAGTATTTGAGAATAAAGTTCTTAGGAAAATTTCTGAATCAAAGGGAGACGAGCAGAAAGGCGAATGGAGAAAACTGCATAACAGTGAAATACATGGTCTTTATAGCAAGCAGATATAATAAGAACAGTTAAGTTTCATAGACTACGATGGGCAGGGCATGTGACACGAATGGGGAATTAAATATGTGCATGGAAGTTTATTGTAGGAAAACCAGAGTGTAATCGCCCAGTTGGTAGACCAAGAATGAGGTGGGAAAATAACTTTAACTATGATTTGAGGGAAGAATATTATACAGGGAATGATTGAAAAACATAGACTCAGGATAGGGATGTGTGGAGAGCTTGTGTCCACGTGGCTATGAACCTACAGGTTCGATAGTGCCAGTTAGTTTTTTAGAGTTATTTTATTATCTAACACATGTCTATATAAGTCATATATCAGAATTTAAAAATATATAATTACAATTTTAGTTGGCTAAATTAAATAAATAACGATTTCATTGCTTAATTCATAAGCACGTGCAATGCAGAATACGTTGGATTTCTATTGTTTTAAAGTTGTCGCTTTCTGTAGAATTTCTTAAAAGACTGGAAAAGAAACCATTTGAAAAGTGGAGAGAAACAAATTATTTTCAACGTTTTTAAACAGTTAGGGAAAAATATATCCCACATAAGCCATTGCAGAGGTGGTGAAAGTAAGAGCAGAATGTACAGGTGAATCAGAATGGAACACAAATTCTGTTCATAATGAAATTGCAAATAAAGGATACGGATCTAAATAATGGAAAAATATAAATATTGGATTAGGTAGACCCATGTGCGTAGCGAGGTGGGTGCAGGGTGGTGCATTTGCAGCCCCTTTCATTTTCGATCAATTAACACCAGTTAGAATCATTTTTTTTCTATCCGAAAGTAGGTGTAATGTTAAAAAAGTACGTAAAAATAAAAAAAAAATAATATCGATTTATCTAGTACCTATTCCAATGGACATTAGCATCGCAAGTACGCCAGAAAATTCTAGACCTCTACCTACGAACGGCCAACGCAGCATTCACTTCCCGAATTTTAGCTGAGTACCTAAGTTTGTTTTTCGACGCCTAGACGCTTGTAGAAACGTGTTGAACTGAAAAGAATGGACGCTCAATCAATTGCTGCAGAAATTGAAATCTTTTTTCAAAGAGATAGACATTGATCCGCACAAATGTGTCAGCCAGGACTATGACGGCTGCTCAGCAATGCCAGGAAAAGACAACGGGGTTCAGAAACGTCTGCGCTAGTTTTTTCTCCAAATGTATTTACTTCCACTGTGCAAGCCACAAAATCAATCTTGTGGTAAATGATTTGAATAGTTTGTGCCAGGGGAGAAACACGATAGCTACAATTCAGGATAATATAAAGTTTTTGCCGTTGAGAAGACAGCATGTCCCAAGCATCCGTATGCTCCGCGAAAGACGTTGATCGTAAAAATATATTGTATTGTGATATTTAAGAAACACTTTTTGGCATTGATGAATGGCCTGAAATTGATTGCAATAGAAGGAAACGTACCAAGCCGAAAACAAGCTGATCATTTGCATGCTGCTGCAAGGAGAAGTACATTCGGCTCAATTGCACTTCTACTAGCGCTTGATTTTTCAGTTGTAAACTATTGCTCTTCCTCTGTATTCACTAACATTATTTAATATTTTAAACTTTTTCAAACAATTTTTATATCATTATTAGACAATTTTGAAGTATTTATTTAAATATGCAAATCACAATATTATGACAGTGTTAGACAATATTGTGATGCTAACTGCTAATTTCTCCACAGAGTATATTACTTTGTCTTTGATTTTTCCATCGCTATTTTTGGTTATCGCTGGTTGGATCAGCGTTAGGGAGTGAAAGTAAATGCACACCCATTTTTAATAAACATTTGGTAATTTTAATAGTATTGATATATTTTTAAACATATTTGGGAATTTATTACAAATACTGGTCATTTAAATTTCATAGCGACGATAGTAATCGAGAATGATTATCGGTATGTAGTTCGATTGTATGTTATCGCTGGCTCTAAAAACTCTGGTGCATGCGCACTGTTGTTCTATACGGCTTTGAAAATGTTTTACACTAGTTTAAGTGCAGTTTTTCCGTACTTTTTTATTTTATTTATGCTTGGTAGTAAAATATTCTAGTTATTTGGAACTGTCGTTAATTTGCTGCTTGCTGTGGCTATAGATTTAATTAAATGTTGATGAGATCTCCGAAGGAATAATGAAAGAGATGGAGACTACTGCTTCTGGGCTAGGCGTGGAGATCACACTAACAAGAATATCCAATTAGGAGACACATCGAAGATTACTTTAACTCCCATTTTTGCATGTGTTAAATAGTCAAAATTAATTGATTTTTTCCAATTTCGCAAATGTTGAGTAGAATTTCCCAATTTAAAGTATATTTCTTTACGTAAGACCATATAGGCTATTCAGTTTACTGATATTGACATCCATTCCTATTTCGTAATATTATTTATAATAATAATAATAATAATAATAAACTAACTGTATAAATTGTGGTTTTTAAGTCCTTCGACGTTCTGAATAAATTTTTACTAAAACAGGATTCAAAAAATTACATTGATATTCAAGCTTCTATATATGGTATGTTGATATACTTGTGATGTATTATTATTATTATTATTATTATTATTATTATTATTATTATTGTTAGACAATTCTTTTTATTATTACATTTTCCACAAATAATCTTAAATCTAAGAAGGATAATATATTGTGTCCTTTGTGCACTTTTTGATAATTGAAATCTGGTAGTTACTTCAAATGGTGTAAATGAATTCTCGATTCGTTAACATTTAAACAAACATTGGACGAGAACCACACAGTAAAGCAATAATTAATCACGGCGGAGGTTAAGTTTGTATTTCCAATATCAAAAATGGTGGAAAAAAAGATCAACTGGTAGGACAAACATGTTAGTCATAGACAAGGTATCATTTCTACAGGTCAAAATCCTAAACAAGTACTTACCGATCCTCCAAGTTGGGGGTTGATTGTTAGACCACTCACCGTAAACATTTCCTACCAAAGAAAGACAAATATTACGTATAGTCGGAAAAAACATAGTTGAGAAGACCAAATCATAAAATCAGTGTTATAATATTATTTCCATTTTACGATAAACTTATTTCTTAAAAGCCAAGATCATAAGCATCGCAATTCAAATCCGAGCGATAGAGGGCCAAAAATTCTCAAACGTATCTTTTTCAAGCTTGTGGTTCTTTTACGTGCCGTAATTCTAGACGGGGAACCAAATTATTTAGTTCGTTTCTGGAGGAACCTAGCTAAAGCTTTTTATGCCCTGAAAATTCACACTAACTGGCCGTGTTTGAACCCAGGCATTTTTAAATCCAGGAGCAAGTATGCTAACCACTATTCCACCAGTATCCATTACAGCACCTATGAGGGGTGGGGGGAAAGAAAGAGAAGAAAAAAGTGTGCTCTAATTTTATGCGTATTACAGCTCTGTTGTCTAATTGTAATCTATAATTAAAACAATGCCACTTTTTTTAAAATTAAATTTGTCATTATGAATATTTAAACGGAGAAATCTATGTATAATCTATCTATAATGGCGTAGCCCATTGTTGAGCTTACGGATCTTATACGAGCCTGAGAATCTTCGGACTCGGGACCCATATCTTAAAGTCCCTCCCGGAGGATATGCTCTTTGGATTTTTCTGTTGTAAAGAAATCAATCGACTCCGGCCGCGTTTGAACCCGCGACTCTCAGAACCAGAGGCAGAGAGCGTAACTACTAGTCCACAGAACCAAAACTATATATAATAACCATCTAAATTTATAAAGGAATTTTTCCCCAAAACACAATTAGCACATTTATTAAAAGAACATTGATTTCATATAAAACATTTGGACGAAATGCGCCTTGTTGACAGCGCGAATGATACAATAATCGTAACGTTACATAGCAACGTCATTGAATATGAAATAGGAAATTACGATTTTACGAGCCAAATGAGGTAAATTTAGAGCAATTGGGTAGTGTTAGACGGGAAACCACCAAGTTACTAAAGAGTAAAAAGAGGGAATATTTGAGAGAGAAGATTAATGATCTTGAAATGAATGCAAAAAATAGGAACATTAGAGAATTATATCAGGGAATTAGTATATAGAAGAAAGGGTTTCAGGCTAGAACAAACATAATTCGGAATAAAAATGGGGATGTGATTGCAGATTCTAGGAGTTTATTAAATAGATGGAAAAGTTACTTTAATCAGCTATTAAATGTACATACAGAACAGGACATTGAGGAGGATAATTTACAGACGGCAGAAATGCTAGTCACAGAGCCAAGTGCATTAGAGGTTCAAATGCCAATTGAAACATTGAAGATGTATAAAGCATCAGATTCAGATGAGACCCCAGCAGAACTGATAAAATCAGGGTGGGAAAATTGATGGACAAGATACGCTGGTTACTTAGTATGATTTGGGAAAAAGCAGCTCTTCCAGATGAATGGAAAGAATCAATTATCGTACCAATTTATAAGAAAGGAGATAAAACTGATTGCAACAACTACAGGGGCATCTCATTACTTTCAACTTCGTACAAAATTCTAAGAAATATATTGGTAAGCAGACTTACTCCCTATACTTACTTACTCACTGGCACTATTGAACCCGTAGGTTCATGGCCGCGCGGACATAAGCTCTCCATACATCCCTATCCTGAGCTAATCCTTTCCAATCATTTCCTGTATAATCTACTTCCCTCAAATCATAGTTAATGTTGTTCTCCCACCTCATTCTTGGTCTACCAACTGGGCGTTTTCCCTCTGGCTTTCCTACAAGAAGTTTCCATGCACGTCTTTCATTCCCCATACGTGCAACATGTCCTGCCCATCGCAGTCTACGGGACTTAACTGTTCTTATTATATCTGGCTTCCTATAAAGACCATGTAGTTCATTGTTATGTAGTCTTCTCCATTCACCTGTCTGTTCATCTCTCTTTGGTCCAAAAATTTTCCTAAGAACTTTATTCTCAAATACTCGTAATCTCATTTCCTCCTTTAAAGAGTCCATGTTTCGCACCCATATAATATAACTGGTAGAATAATAGTTTTATATATTTTCAGCTTAACGTTTTTTGAAAGGAGTTGGGACATCAAAAATCTCTGCAATGCATAATAGCATGCATTTCCAGAATTGAGCCTATGTTTAATTTCTTTGTGCATCTCATTCCTATTTGTGATTATTTTTCCTAGGTATTTGAATTCAGCCAATTCCTCAAAATTTCCCTCATTTGTCATTAGCTGTCCATTTCCATTATATAATGTATTTCTACGTGTGACCATATATTTAGTTTTACTGATATTTACTTCTAGTCCTAATTTCTTAGTGTTACTCAATAGTGTGTGCGTGTTGGCCTTCAGTATCTCCTCGCTATCGGCCAGTAATACTACATCATCAGCATAAACTAACAGCTTATTAATACCATTCAGTTGTAAGCCTTCCTCATTCTCTAAAGATTTAATGGCATGCTCTAGTACAAAATTAAATAGTAGAGGAGATAGTGCATCTCCTTGCTTCAACCCATTCTGGATTTCAAAAGTGTCTGAAAACTGTTTGCCTACACGCACCCTACTCGTTGAGCCATTTAGACACATTCGTATAAGTCTAACTAACTTTTTAGGAATTCCGAACTCCAGCAGGATACTATATAACTTCTCCCTCTTAATTGAATCATATGCTTTTTTGAAGTCTACATATAGTTGATGTACAGTACCATTATATTCCCATTTCTTTTCTAAAATCTGTCTTATACTAAAAATCTGATCTGTCGTAGACCTGTTTCTTCTAAATGCACATTGATGATCTCCTAGAATGTCATCAATATAGGGAGTAAGTCTGCTTAATAATATATTTGTTAGAATTTTGTACGAAGTTGAAAGTAATGAGATGCCCCTATAGTTGTTGCAATCAGTTTTATCTCCTTTCTTATAAATTGGTACGATGATTGATTCCTTCCATTCATCTGGAAGAGCTTCTTTTTCCCAAATCATACTAAGCAACCAGCGTATCTTGTCCATCAATTTTTCTCCCCCTGATTTTATCTGTTCTGCTGGGATCTCATCTGAACCTGATGCTTTATACATCTTCAATTTTTCAATTGCCATTTCAACCTCTAATGCACTTGGCTCTGCGACTAGCATTTCTGCTGTCTGTAACTTATCCTCCTCAATGTCCTGTTCTGTATGTACATTTAATAGCTGATTAAAATAAATTTTCCATCTATTTAATATACTCTTGGAATCTGCAATCATATCCCCATTTTCATTCCGAATTATGTTTGTTCTAGCCTGAAACCCTTTCTTCTCTATACTAATTCCCTGATATAATTCTCTAATGTTCCTATTTTTTGCATTCATTTCAAGATCATTAATCTTCTCTCTCAAATATTCCCTCTTTTTACTCTTTAGCAACTTGGTGGTTTCCCGTCTAACACTACCCAATTGCTCTAAATTTAACTCATTTGGCTCGTGTAACCATTTCATTTTTGCTAGCTTTCTTTTCTTTACAATGTCGGCACATTCCTCATCAAACCATTTCTTGTTTTGCCTCTTTTTTAAACAACCAATAGTCTCCCTATATTGATGACATTCTAGGAGATCATCAATGTGCATTTAGAAGAAACAGGTCTACAACAAATCAGATTTTTAGTATAAGACAGATTTTAGAAAAGAAATGGGAATATAATTGGTACTGTATATCAACTATATGGAGACTTCAAAAAAAGCATATGATTCAATTAAGAGGGAGAAGTTATATAGTATCCTGCTGGAGTTCGGAATTCCTAAAAAGTTAGTTAGACTTATACGAATGTGTCTAAATGGCTCAACGAGTAGGGTGCGTGTAGGCAAACAGTTTTCAGACACTTTTGAAATCCAGAATGGGTTGAAGCAAGGAGATGCACTATGTCCTCTATTATTTAATTTTGTACTAGAGCATGCCATTAAATCTTTAGAGAATGAGGAAGGCTTACAACTCAATGGTATTAATAAGCTGTTAGTTTATGCTGATGATGTAGTACTACTGGCCGATAGCGAGGAGATACTAAAGGACAACATGCACACATTCTTGAGTAACACTAAGAAATTAGGACTGGAAGTAAATATCAGTAAAACTAAATATATGGTCACACGTAGAAATTCAGTATATAACGGAAATGGACAGCTAATGACAAATGAGGGAAATTTTGAGGAAGTGGCTGAATTCAAATATCTAGGAACAATAATCACAAATAGGAATGAGATGCACAAAGAAATTAAACATAGGCTCAATTCTGGAAATGCATGTTATTATGCATTGCAGAGACTTTTGATGTCCCAACTCCTTTCAAAAAACGTTAAGCTGAAAATATATAAAACTATTATTCTACCAGTTATATTATATGGGGTGCGGATCATGGACTCTTACTTTAAGGGAGGAAAGGAGATTACAAGTATTTGAGAATAAAGTACTTAGGAATATTTTTGGACCAAAAAGAGATGAACAGACAGGTGAATGGAGAAGACTACATAACAATGAACTACATGGTTTTTATAGGAAGCCAGATATAATAAGAAAAGTTAAGTCTCATAGACTGCGATGGGCAGGACAGGTTGCACTTATGGGGAATGAAAGACGTGCCTGGAAACGTCTTGTAGGAAAGCCAGAAGGAAAACGCTCAGTTGGTAGACCAAGAACGAGGTGGGTGAACAACATTAACTATGATTTGAGGGAAGTAGATTATACAGGGAATGATTGGAAAGCATTAGCTCAGGATAGGGATGTATGGAGAACTTATGTCCGCGCGGCCATGAATCTACGGGTTCGATAGTGCCAGTGAGTAAGTAAGTAAGTAAGTAAGTAAGTAATTAATTAAATATGAATATTTTACAGATTGGATCCAAAACTGTTTAATCTGTGTAGCTGAGATTTACAGGTAAAGCAATAGAGAACGCTTTATCAGGTAAATATTAAATGAATTTTCAAATATCTCTATAACCTACGTTTAAATGCATATATTATGATTTATCGTGATGTATATAAGCCAAGTTAATTGAAATTATAACATATTTTAATCTCAAATTACAAATATTACATTTTATATAATTTCACTTGATATTGTGTTATACGTCTTTATTAAAACGTTACCCAGAAAAAAAACTTGTTGGCGCGAGGGAGAGTCTAACCACTGTATGTGCACTTATTTATATTTTTCAGAGAAGAGAAATCGATACTCTAGGACAGTATATGGCTAAACAACGCTGGTCAGCCTTACTTTCTTAATAGCTAGTTTCCTCAATCTGGCGCCACTTAATTTTAGAGTTATCATAATTCCTCATCTAAATGCCTGGGCATCGGTCCCAAACTGGGCAAAATTGCATAAAAAAATTTTCCTCGTAGCGAATCGAACTAACGCACGTTCCGTAGCTCCGCACCAAGACATCGTGCTTCATCCCGATTCATTCTTAATTTTCAACATTATTAATCATATAAAAATTTCCAGGTCAATTATGTTCTTCCGTCTATTGATTATTTTATTAATAAACTCCAGGATGTGTAATTATTTGGGATATACATATTTTAATATAATCATTTACATTAGTAATTAGATCTTTGTAGGTGTCTACCGTTTTTCCCTGTCACGATTTCAATTCAGGATTTCTCCAAACTCATCTCGTACATTTCGTTCATTCGCCCCTGTGACGTAGCGTCAGACGTGATCGACCAGCACATTTGGCGTTCACAGACTTCTATAAATATAGTGGCTTCATCTCACCCCTCATCCCGACCCTATGTTGGACACGAGTTGAGGTTATTATATAACAATAATTATTATTATTATCTTTGTCAAGTTACACTACTGCTTAATGTTTACTATTTTGTCCTCAGAATTCAAAATTATACGTTGTTAAGTACCTGCGTGTTTAGAGATCAACACAATCTACCAAGTCTAATTAAAGATAAGAGTTAAGAAAACAATTAAATTGCACAACACGTTACTCGGTGGAATCCAGTGACTGCTGGGAATATCGAACATAAGAACGGAATTATTTTTCTAAGATTTTGCGCAGAGAGTGAAATGCTCGAAGCAGATCATGGAGATATTCACTGGTCCATCCTGTCTTTGAATATTCGTACCTGACAAGAAGGTGGTACATCTTTCTTTAACAGAGAAAACATACTATTTAGTTGGAATACCTACATCGGGAGAATGAAACTGCCAGAAGCACTCATGGCACAAATAACCAACATTTTTCTCTCGTTTCCAATCAGTAACATAGGTCACATGTTCTGGTATCTTTTATTGCAAGACGAGATGTGGAATTTTTGACGTTGATATCCAGTTTATGCACATTTCATATAAATTTAACTGACAATGCATATTGGCCAGTTCTTCAAGTTTTCGAAGAAATGGGAAATTTCACTCTAAGAGAAACTCAGAAACCTATTAATACTAATAGCCTAGGGATTCCTAAAATATATAAATGGATTTTTATTAAAACTACATGCAGCTAATCTTTCCACCAGTTTTCTTTTAATAGTTAAAATTGAAAGTTTTATTCCCGTTTTCCTCTGCAAACTCGTAAACCAATTTACGGTAATTGTGTCGGACTCAAACCATGGACCATATTAGCTAGAAGCTTAACGTGGTTACAGTATTTATTGTGGTGTAATCTCATAAATGACTTTTTAATATGTATTTCATGTGATGGAATGGTGGGGGGTGATAACAGTGAGATAAATAAACCAATTAAACATAGTTTCGACTGTTTTAAATATTCATAATCGCAGTTCTATGTTTTATAACATTTACATAGAATACCAATTTCATATCATTTTTTAACGTGCATATAACGTGCATAGATTTAGAAGGAAAATTTATTCTACATAATACTTTCCTTATTCTCAGCCAAAGCCCTTCCAGGCTGTCGCTCTTGGAGTTTATTCTCCTTCTTTTTGCTTAAGCTGTGTAATGTGTATTCGTTGACATGACCACTTCTGGTTCTAAGAAACACGCTATCAAACGGCTGGGGGCGGTTATTTTTTACAGTTGAAACATCTTTGAGGTATATTATGTATTTTTTTACGATAAGTGTACAAAAATATTTTACCTTAAATTCAGATTTAATCTGGAGGTTTCATGACTTTTTATATAATTTAATTGTATTAATAACTCTACGTAGGCCTAAAGGATGCTCTTGGTTTGTTAAAACATAATAAACATAATAAACATAATTTTTAAAGACTGGAACAAATTAGGATAATATAATTAATAATAATAATAATAATAATAATAATAATAATATAATAATAATAATGATTGTTTTATTTCTTCTGGCAGTGTTAAGGTCAGACGTCTTCTGTCCACTCAACGCAGTACAAATACTATAAATAACTATTGACTAATTATATCTATATCATATTATATACACTATACTACTTACTAACAGTTCAACCATAACATTAACATAATAATACTTAACGATAATAATAATAATAATAATCATAATAATAATAAGATTAAGAATAATTAAAAATAAGAACATCAATTAATTCTAGCAAATAGATAACCTTAAATTTATTAACGCAATCTACAATACATGCAGAACACAACGGGATATGCGCTGATTCCAGTCCCTAGGAGAGACCCTACTTTTCTCGAGTAATTTCCTCCAGCACGACTCCAGTTGTCCATACATACTCGTGAGCCATTTGGGTTTCTGTAATTTCGTATCGGATCTGACAGCTAGGGGACCGTTCAGGTGATCATATGTCATCATAATGCGTCACGATTATCGTCTGGGCAGACCAAGAGCCCTGCAGTCCCTGACTCGTTTTGCATTTTAGTTTCTGTTTAAGTGTGGCAAAGGGTAATTTTAAAACAGAATAACAAATTAAAACTAATGAGAATTATCCATATTCTTGGATTTGAACACATGATCTCAATCTTCACGCTCTATTCGCCACTAACCAAACTCGCTTTACTACTTGTTAGACAATTCAGGACCAGACTCTAACTGTCCCCGTAAGTACAAATGTCGAGAGAGTTTAGGTCCCAAATACAGTTGCCACGAACATCGTCCGCCCTTCATAATCATGTTTTAGTATGAATGTGTGTGTGTGTGTGTGGTGTGTTGCCTCCCTGGCGTTGAGCTTATCACTCATAGCGGGTGAGTTCCCTCCATGTGGTTATAAATGTATTGTGTGTTGATCCGAATTTTAAATACCTCTCCCGACAGGTGGTGCCCGGGTGGTGTGTGGCACGTAAAACGTGAGAGGTTAAACTACGTTCATGAGATGGAAATCCCCGTGTGAGTGAACTTGTATTCATATTATTAAAACGTCGCTTCGTTTAACAGCACATTATAATGAGATATAGTCCGTGCTGTATCAGCTGATTATAAAAAAAACTCGATGGCGCGAGAGGCTTTGCACTACCAGTCGGCTGCTGGCCTCACATCTATGTGTTAATCACAGAGGTAGACGATCAACCGTCCAGTGTAGGGGTGACATATGTTCAGCATATTGGATCCCCCAGTCGTTTTATCTGGTTTTCTATTCTATAGCCGCTACTTATTGCAGGTAACCAAATGCCTCACGATGTTTGGTGGGCGCCGGTCTCATACCGACCGAAATTCCATGGCAAAATCTCTTCCCTCATGGAAACTGCAGTCCCGTAGCTCTGCGCTACCTTAACCACTGCGCAGGGCGTGAAGTCCCGTAGCTCTGCGCTACCTTAACCACTGCGCAGGGCGTTCAGTCCCGTAGCTCTGCGCTACCTTAACCACTGCGCAGGGCGTGAAGTCCCATAGCTCTGCGCTACCTTAACCACTGCGCAGGACGTGTGTTTAGGCTTGCTGTTCGATGCAGTAGTTAATTCAACAAGATAAAAAAATGTCTGCCTAAATTGGATTTGAACTTAATTCCTCCTGCTTTACGCTGCACTCTAACAAATATTTCTCTATTTGAAATTCCCGAGTGACCACATTAGTGAACTTGTGTTCACATTACATCAGGGTCGCTACTGCTGGGAGCACATTATGATGCGATGTATTCCATGTCAGTCAGCTGATTGGTAATTTTATATCGTATTCAGTATGTAATAGTTAAATACCAAATAATAGTAAAGTTATTTTTCTACACAGAGATTTGAAACAAAAAAAAATCTCTATATTTTACGAGTTCTCGCGGTTTACCCAATTGTGCTACTTAGAGCAGATGTGGAGATCGATGCGTTAGCATATCAGTTTAGTTAGACAATTTTTTTTCTTTCCAATTGTTAGCTAGCAGTTTTATTAAACAAAACACCTCATTGTATATGATTGTAGCATAAAGGGGTGTTGTCTTGTTAACAGAAGGAAACCTGTGTACAGTAGTGTTACACACACATTTGAAATAGAGAATTGTGTGTGTGTCTGCTCCTTTAGTAGCACAACGCCAGCGATATTGCTGATTCAAATCTCGATTAAGGGACAAAAAGTATGTTAACTTCTATTAAGCATTGCATGCAAACAACAAAACTGAGTATATTAACTTCTACCTTTACCTATATATTACTACGTGAAGGAATTGGCCTGCAAAACTTTGCACTCCATTTTAAGCAGATGCGTGCCGGAGCAGTGTGATATTTTGATAATTAACAGGTCTATAAAGAAGGAGAGCAGAAAATAAATGTGTTTTGTATAATATGTGTTACAGCCCATATTAAATTAAACGAAATAAAATAATATTTTTCTAAGTGCATTTGTTGTGTATTGCTCACTCATTTTGTCTTCTCAATAATTTGTTTATTTGTGTACTCATTCATTTGTTTACATTCATACTGAAAGTGCATTGTGTAAAGAAGAAATTGTGCAGCAGCAATACGAATGACTTACTCTTGAGTATTTATTATTAGTTGTTTATAAAACCTTCAAAATGCCCTGTCCCAAGCCAGGTTAGAAAAGGTGAGGGGGAAGGATACAACCTCGTTAAAAACCAGGTTAGTACGCCCGGGGGCTGTAATGTACACTGTGAGGGTCCCTTAGCTATGGTACAATACTGCTGTCCTTGCAGTTCGTCATTGTTTGACAAAGGGCTAGAGAAGAACACCTTGAACAAAAATTACCTGGTCTTCCAGGTGTGGGGGGGGGTTTGAATGCACTCAGACCAGTCTCCCCCTGTTCGTACAAAAGCTAACAATGCAAAGCCTCAAGATTTCAGCCGTACGGAAATAAACCACAGACGACAAAGCAAGGAAAAAGGCCCTTTCCCTTGTGTGGAACCTGGAATATGGGAGGGCGTTCAAAATAAAAGGTTGACATCATGGAGGAACTGTAAAATGCATAACCAGACATAATTGTGCTAACGAAACAAAAGAAAGGGAAAGGTCAAGTTTAAAGTCCATATATGCATTTTTCAGCGGAG